>LPNX011018126.1:1608-81853 GCA_001517045.1 Pseudotsuga menziesii | reverse complement strand
ATAAAAATTCAAACAATGCTACAACTAGACAAAAGTTAAAAAAAATACAAAGAAAAACAAATAAATGAATTAGTATAATCTATATATTCAAATGCATGATCATATTCAATTCATACAAAGATTTTACTTGTGTTTACAAGGTTCTCCCATAATTTATATAGTTCTTATTTCCCAACATAAACATTATCCATAACTTTATCAATGGATAGGACAACCCTAATAAAACACACTTTTAGTCACTTTCAAGTTTTCATGACTGAAAACTATAGTTGAAGGATGAACCAACCACCAAACTTGCATCACATTATGGCGCCAATCTCTACTTCATTTCCAGTAGTCTTGTTGGGGAAGGGCGAAATTCTATATTTTGGAATTTCGATCGACTTTTTCTGCTGCGGATTGAGGTCGGCATGTAGTTTTTGTTACAGTTTGTGAAAAGCTGGTTTCCAAGATCCCGGATCGAGTATCTTCAAGGGTATTTTATTCAGGGTTGGGGGTGAATCCGAAATCTACCCAAGGCCAAATGGGTTTTTCGATGGCAGGCAGATCCATATAGATGAGTATAGCTAGCGTCCTGTTTATTGTTATTTTGTCATTTGCTAATGTCTGTAATGGGTTTTATTTACCTGGAAGCTATTTACACACATACCCTAAAGGTGGAGAATTGAATGTGAAGGTGAACTCTCTGACATCAATAGAGACTGAGCTTCCCTTTAGCTATTACAGTCTACCCTACTATCAACCTTCCAAAGGGCCCAAAAAAAAGTGCAGAGAATTTGGGTGAGCTTCTCATGGGTGACCGTGACCAGATCGAGTCCTCCCCTTATATATTTCATATGAATATGAACGAGTCTGTTTATCTTTGCACTACTAAGCCCTTAAATGAACAGTAAGTAAAGGTCTTGAAGCAAAGGATTGATGATCTTTACCAAGTCAATATGATTCTTGACAATCTCCCAGTCATGAGATACACTCAACAGAATGACATCTCTGTGCCTCTTACACTTCTAGGTGTATTTATTGGGACCAGAGCTGAAGCCATACAATATCCAGTAAGAACTAACCAGATCCCATTCATCAATTGATGTATCTAACTATTGTCAGTGTTATTGGCCGTCACTACGCTATTAGGTCACAATCAGAGTATTCCAAGAGGGATGCTGCTTGTTTTATGGTTGTTCTAGAATAACCTAGGTTAACCTTAAAAATAATTCTCTGCTATCTCCAATCAATGTGTCTGTAACTTCCTCAATTATATGCAAAAGAAAAACAAGATATAGGATATAGAATTGTATGCACTTCCCCTGATTGCATGAATAGTAGGTGAAGGAAAGGCAATCTTGATGTAATATTGGGTTTGGAGGTATTTTTTAGGAAATGATAATTGCATTTGCATCCCTCACAGTAATGTAAGTAGGTTCTTGTGAAAGAAAATATGCACAAGAAATGATATTATATCTTGTATGTCTGGTTCCGACTTAAGACCTCACATATGTCAAAAAGATAGATGATGCAAACAGAATTTGCTTCTGTACTTGATCTGACAAATGTAACCAATAGAATGCACCCATTTCGAATGACCAAAAGTCAAGAAAAACCAAAGTCTGACAAGACATTAGAAAACACGTCATTCAGATGGACTTCAGCTGCATTACCTAAAATCAAATAATATGGCAATTAGATTAGTAACTTGTTTATTTATTTACAGTTGTAAAATCTGAAACTGAAACATTGGAAACCAGCACATTTTCAACAGACATGAAGTCACCCAACAGCCTTAGTGGCGATACTGGAAAAGCTTTTCCTGTCATAAGAATAGGCTTCAAGTGAGAAGGTCCATCAGATGCAAAAATTAATCTAATATTGGCAGCATATTTCTTTTGCCATTAGATCCTTGGTAGGCTCAGCATCTGTCATAAGCTTCACTGATCCATCTTAAACATGTGCATCATTTCTTTGTAGTTATCATATAAAACTAAGCAGTATGTTGTCCATAGAGCTTTCATATGAATCTCCACATCTTTTTCTGCTTTGACTACTGCTCTGAAACGAGATGTGTGCAGGCAGCAGGAGTTTCTACAGTCTTATTCTCCTCTAAATCTGGCTTTCTCCAACCCTTCCATCTGCTGGTAGTTTTGTTTTCACATGAGGAAGTCAGTACGGATAAGCCATGAGACTCTCCTTTAAATCCCAGGTACATATATATTCTCATCATGGAGACGAACTATACTATCACTGACACAGTAACCACCTTACAACAACGCCACCTCAACCAAAATGTCCCAAAATTCTATGCTTGCAGCATCGTACAGAAACCAATCCTTCTACAATCCCCCAAGTGGAACGTTGAAATTCAAGGTTCATTGGTTTCATTCATTCAAAATAAAATCTTGCAGTATAATAAAACCCAAGGAGTCCATGCATATAGATCAACATCTAGTGGTGAATGTACAAACTTTTGATGCAAGTGACCATTCACTGTTACTCTCATCATCATCTTCTTTATCCATACTAGCCAGTTCTCCATCAGATGTGCCATCATCCTCATCATCATCTGCTGATGTGGCATCACACTCAATCGCACTAGAATGGACTCCCCGATTGACTGGATTAACCAAAGCCTTCGAGTTATTTCTAGGAACACTAGGCTTCAACTTACATCTAGCAGAATCATTGTTAGAACTAGTGTTTGACCATGGCTTCTCTGTTAATTTTTCAGAAACATGCTTCTTAGCACCATACGAACCCAGTGCAGAAACCAGAAAACCAAAGACAAACTTCAAACCCTCCAGATGGGTTTCATCGGCAGACAACTTGACCACCATATCAATTTCCCTCTTGATAATAGGCTTTATTGTGGACTCACCATTTTCCAACTGAACTACAAAAATGAAGTATGCTTTCACAGTAGGGACATCAAATGACAGGAATGCCTTCTCTAGACCCACAAGCAATGCATCAAGAATGTGATCACAAAGTTCTCTTGATTTTGAATCAGATGAAGGTGACACCAGAGCATTGATGAAAGCAATAGCTGAATCTCTTACTGAATTAGAGACTCCTGTTGGAAAATTACCTACAGCTGATTGAGCAGTATATCCTAGCAGCATTTTTTCCAGCCATGAAGCCAAAGAAGATGAATCCATCAATAAGAACTTTTCTTGCAAGCTGTGTTTCAAGTTAATATAACTCGGATCACCTATTAAAAGATTAACAAACAGCTGTAGCACCTTCGTATTCACTGAATCATTATGGCATCCATCCAAAGCATCAATCAAAGGCAAAAAGTTACCATTGCCTCCAAGAAATTCCCGGAACTTGTTGGATTGGTTCAACATCAATGAGTCCTCAGTGTTCCCCAAATAAAACTTAAGCAAAATGACTTTACTAGGATCCGTTCTTAGGCATTCCACCATATCAGTTGCACTTGTAAGTAGATGCTCTTTAATAGATAAGTTAACCTCCTTGCTTGAGTTCATTTCTTTTACCAGGCTTTCCATGTTCTTCAGCAAAAATAGATCACTATACATACATCTCTCTTATATAGAGGGAATTAAATTATTGAACAGGATTCTACATTTATCATGTATACCCTCAAATAGCCTGTCAAACTTTATGGTCATTATGACCTCAAGAAAACTATTGAAAACTTCTGCATCAACCTCAATTCCCCCTAATGCATCTCTTGCTCTGAAAAATTGCTCAATTGTATACAAAAATCCCAAGTCTAACTGGTGATTAAGGTTTGAAATACACCCAGATTACTCATTCATTGTTGTTTTACTGCTGCTCTAGCGCCCAGAATGCTTGTTTAGGACTATTAGCCGATTACCGCTGGTTAGGGCTAGAACAACTTCTAAACTGCACCTATAATTAAATTTTAGGTTGATAAAAGGGCTTATACAGCTGTCTTGCTGCCCAGAACAACCCAGAACACCAAATTTAAGGCTGCTGTAACAATATAACTTGCCCAGATTATTGATTTATATGGGTCCTGATGGTCCTAGTCCTCTGTAATGAGCTTGATGCCAACTTTCTTCCCTGAGGCTTCCTTCAATGCTCATTGCCAGACTTTTCCATGATACCTGTGCAGGTGCAACTTGGCCTCTGCCTTTCATGAACCTGACCCTAGGGATGGCCACATCACCTTGGACCTGCCAGATGTTCACACTACAATTCTTTGGTTGATTGAGGCATAGGAATTTAAACCTAAGGGGGAAGATAAGTTGCCCCAACTTATCCTCCCGTCCCCTTGTCTCCTTAATAGATCGTTTGATTTTACTTGTCCTTAACCCTCTTTTCCCATCAATGGCTTTTTTGGCCATCCAATCAGCCACTTTGTTTGCTGATCTTCTTGTGTGATTGAAATGTATACTCAGCTCTGTAATTGCCTATTTAATCCATCCAAGTTTGCCTCTTATAAACCGGGCTTTACACATGGCCTTATTATTGATGATCTCGTTTAGAAGTTTGGCTTAATATTCCACTGCAAATTATTGAAATCCCTGTGTAAGACAAGGTTTAATCCCTTTGGCCAAGGTTTCTGCCTTAGCCTAGTTACTTGATGCAATTCCAATAAATTCATGATATAGGAAGATCATGCCCACATATGTTGTAAGACCACTGAGACATCTATTCCAGGTCTCAACTCTAGTTTGAGATCATTTCCCTATCCAGGTTGAGTAGTGGGATATTTTTCACTAGATTTCTCTAATCCCTCAGATATTAGAAGTGCTGTAGCAGGTAGCACCTTGCTTACCTCCAAGATTATCCAGCCTGGTCTACTCAGCAAGGGCCATTCTCACATCACTTCTTAGAGGATATTCTCAGGCTATGAGAGTTCAGGTAAGATGATTGATGATCATAGATCAATGGTGAATAATGTATGTGAACTGCTTTTTTTATATACAGTTATTCTCATTTTGAGCAGATGAGAATTCATGGCATCTGTCATTGCCCTCAGGTTTCTGCACAAGTCTCTGTTGTATGACGATTCCCCCCTTCTAACCAGATAGTGCTTTATAAACTTATTTGCTTTCAATACTTAGCACCTAGGCTGTCAATGGGATTAAGATATCACTACATATTTGACACCTAGGACTTGCTTCCTATCTTTTATTGGGTGAGGATGGTACTGCTATAGGATGAAATAATATAACCTTTAATGAAACATATAGTCTGTAAGACTGACTTCAAATTAAACGTGTCTTATTATGGTTGAAACTTGAAATCTCGTAGTAATGACCTAGGGTAATAAAAGCAAAAAAGTAATATAAAGAAAAGAATTCGAAGGGGAAAACAGAGTAGTTCTGGAATAGACAGCATGCTTTGATAACAGAGTTTTTGAGCCATGAAATATATAGCCATGGGAAGCTATAAAATAATGGAGAATAATAAGAGTACTGTTGTGAAGCAGTAGAGGCTAGATTGAATAGGAAGAGGCAAGCATTGTGAGTGCCACTGCTGGTCTGATAATAAGATTGGAAAATACTCATCAACAGTAAGTGTCTTGGTGTACCTTTTTTTATTTTTATCGAAATTGGTAGCCTTAATTAAGAGTTTTAACACTTGTATTATTTGAATTCAATATTCTTTTTTTCTAGTGTAATTCTGTAGTGCTGATAAATGCTTCCATTGTAATCTATTGCAAGAATGAACGAAGATAAAGAAATCTGGCATAAATTGCTTGAGAAGCCACTTAGCTTATAAAGATTGGTTTCTTAAATCACAGTATTGATAGATAATATGCTTAGAATATGAACACAAAATATGTGCCATTGATGCTACATGAAGGTCTAAAAATTTGTTGCAAGATGTGCAAAAAATGGGTAAGATTGGAGATTTCTTGGTTTACATAGGCATGCGGGTGAGTGGACCTGGTTACAGCTTGTCATGTTTGCATAGATTGTCATGTTTCACAAGTTTTGACTTATTTTACTATGGAAGATTTCTACATGCTAAAACATGGATTGATATATCATTGTATTATTCTTTTGAATTTACAAGGTTCTTAGCAATGCTTATTCTGCTATAATTTGCAATATCACTAATATTGTTTTTTAGTACATACTTATAATATGCCAGACTGTAAACATTGCAAAGATGTCTAAATCTTCCAAGCCACGAGCTGCTTGAATTCTTGAAAAACATTACAAAACTAGCTGCCAGCCTTCTAGGATACCTGCATTTTTAATCGAATATATTGAAGGGAAGTGATAAAATGATTGACTAAAATTATTGTAATATTTCAACTTCCAGAAAGTTGCCTTCAGTAATTTGCAAGAACTGAGTTGATATCCTCTGATTTAGACTGCAGTTGGGATGTAGAATCAGCTGTGATTGACTTTATCTGTTGTGTATGGCTCTGGTTGTGACTTTGTCTCTAAGAAAGGAAGCTGAGGCATTTTAGGAACCGGTTGTCATAGAATGTATCCAAAGGCAAGTGAGTTGATGCTTTAGTGGCATTTTCTATCTTTAGGTATTGGCCGGTGGAGAAATTGAAGGAGGTAAAAGTTGCTGATGCTCTAAGGCACCCTAACTGGAATATGGGGAAAAAAATCACCGTTGACTCTGCCACCTTGTTTAATAAGGTATGGCATCATTGCTTTGTAATTTGTCATTGTTTTATTTCTCTTTATTAACCTTAATGCTTTATTGAGTTGTTTTCCTTTCCAAATCTGAATATCTAGTATCGGAAATGTTATTTGTTCTCAGGGTCTTGAGGTAATAGAAGCACACTACCTTTATGGAGTTGACTATGACAATATTGAGATTATGATCCACCTGCAATCGATAAAACATTCAATGGTTGAGACACAGGTAGGATATGTTGTCTAGCAAATGTACTTGTGTTTAGGATCTACTTCTTGTTTTTGTCAACACCAAATGCTTTTCTGATGGAGTTTTGGCTGCTTTTATTTACCAGGATTCCTCTGTTTTGGCTCAACTGGGTTTACCAGATATGCGATTGCCAACCCGGATCCCAACAATCAATGGGATTCGTATGAGGATAAAAGCCAGGACAATGTCGCCAGCCACCAATAGGAATAAAGAAACTTTACGAGAATAGCTCCTAGAATAGGAAGAACCAGCTGCTTTCCGAAAGGAGGTAATCCTTACACACCTGATTATCCCGCTAATTCACATTCTATCAGAATCACATGTTATAGATAATTAGGTAAAATACGTAGATCCATGAATAGGATAAGAGTTTAAACACTGATTACGTGTTAGCTTATAGTGTTTACTTATCTCATGTTACTAATTTCCAGGAATAGTGTAGTATCTCCATTACTCGCATTACAACAAGTGATTAGGTGAATTACTAGTATGAAGATTATGGGAATAGAGTAGAGATCACACATCAGTATCATTGCTTACTGTGCTTGAATCTATACACACACTCTAGTAATTTATATGAGTTTAACCTGGAACATATGGAAATAGAGCCTATACTGTAACAGATATGAGT
Organism: Pseudotsuga menziesii; assembly: GCA_001517045.1. NCBI lineage: Eukaryota > Viridiplantae > Streptophyta > Pinopsida > Pinales > Pinaceae > Pseudotsuga > Pseudotsuga menziesii. The sequence goes on along the minus strand of LPNX011018126.1, from coordinate 74,382 downwards.
AGAATGTAACAATGGTAATTAGTCATGTAACTGATTAAGGGAATAAGGTAACTAGTACCAACCGTATCACTTAAGTAGTAGCTCATACATATTTGTAGTAATAAAGTACTGTATAAAGTAAGGTTCATACCATGTTAAGGTTATACATTAGCAGGATACAGCAATACTTATGATCCTATGCTTAGGAATAGCGGAATAAACTCTGTACTAATTAGGAAAACACAGTCCATGTTAATGACTAGTATGCTTTTATTAGCTCAGTTTAGAGTAAGGGCAATGATTAGGGATAGAACTATTACCAAGATGTATTGAGCTTACAGGTAACCATTGGTTAAGATGAGCTTGCTTGGTTATGGTATACTTATGAGTTTTATACCTTGTAGTGTTATAAAGGTAAGCGCTTTATTATGTAGAGATGATTAGGTTAAGCTTCGATAAGGTGATAGTACTTATGCTTACTTATTACGATAGCTCTAATTTCCCTTATCATTACAAGGGTTTCTCTCTTTGCTCGTGATTATTATGGATACCAGCTACTCTACTAACTCAATGATCCTATACTAGTTCCAAGCAGTTGTAACCATATAAGCTTATGCTTGTTTACCATTAGTACTACCCTAATTAACAGTAAGTTGCTTAATACATAGTCTTAGTTACCTATATGATTACAGCTCTTAATGGGAACAGATCTAACAGATAAGTGTAATAAAAGCAGTAAGTTTAAGTAATGAATACAATGGTACTTATACGGATAGTTACAAGGGTCATATTTAACTTACCACTATTAAAACATAACCTCCAAGCTGTAAGCTGATCTTAACTAGTAAGCTTCTAGTAATCAATGATGCTCGAACATAATGGATAGTATAAGCTAGTTATGATGGTTCTTACTAAGCTGATTAGTACTAGTGATTTTTAAGTATCAACATAATACAACATGTATCTCTTATGGAAACACAAGCACCATTAGTGAAACCACATAATGTTTTGTACTAAGTGTGATTGGAATGAGTGATTACCATTATCTTTAACCATATGTGAGTTAATATGGATATGTAAGCTCTATAATAGCTATATCATAGTGAAAGCTAACTTACTCCTACTATATAAGTAAGCATAGAGCTAGGAGACTTACAAGCATTCAGCTAAGAACTGAGCTCAATCAAGCTCAATTATGGAAATAACGATATGTATTGCTCATTTCACCAGTGTAATCATGAAGCTGAGTACAAGCACCTAGTTAATTAAGCTGGATAGGTATCATGCTTGATCAACCTTACCAATACTGATGTAGTATCACCATTACTAATCTGATATCCTTGTTATAGTAGTAATGATAGAACAGAACAGTAAGCTTCTCCATACATTACAACACTAACTATACCTGTAGTATTTGACATATGTTATTTACTTGTATCAACTTTCATGGTTATCGATAATCAATGTACTCCTTATACTTGGATATGGGTAACATTATGCACACACAATTGCATCGTCAATATTCACATTATTTTGATTGGCATTAGTTACTAGATGGACATTTTGTAAAAGATCTTTAGTAAAGTATGCACTGCACATGCTTTTGTATTATTTTTTTTTAAAACACTCACAGGCGTCGGTTAAGTGATGCCTATAACTATCGCTTTACCGACGAAATGAAGGCTATATCCGTCAATTAATCGACGGCATGAAGGTTATAGCCGTTGCTTAACCAACGAAATGAAGGTTTTTTTTTTTTTTAAATGACTACTGTCACTTAATCGATGGCCTTTCCGTCGCTTAACCGATGGCATGAAGGTTATTTTCTCAAAAAAATTTCACTACCATCGAAGATATTCTGTCGCTTAACCGACGCTTTACATTTAACCGACGGTAAACTGAGGTGTCGCTTAACCGACGGTTTCGAAAGATGTCGGATAACCGACAAAAAGTTTCCGACGCTTAAAAAAAATCATAGTGTCGTACATGCGACAGGGAAGTGTCGAAAATCCGACAATACTGCCGTCAGATTTTTGGTCGAAATGTAGTAGTGGCAGAAAACCACACTCTTCCTGGACTTCCCTCACATTAGAGGAAATTCCAATTTAAAACAGGCCTTCCAAAAATAATACAAATTCCATGTCATCATGTATTAGCCAATCAAAATGATTTAAAATTCAAAAAAGGAGCACCTCTTAAATAATTTTTTAATATAAATTTGCGGATAGGTATCATAAAAAAAACTACCTTTTTTAGGTATTTCTTTTTTTTGGGTAGTGGGGCCCATCAAAATTATGCCGAGTGGGTACTCGTTGGATGTGAAATTTAATTCTGCATCCAACAAGCTCTTCTGATCAAAATTTGAGTAAAATAACAAGGAGATATGTTGAAAATACGAACAAAAAAGTAGTTTTTTCTTTTCTTCCTCTAAAATTAATAAATATTGTTTTATTATTTTAACTATTATTTTATTAATTTTCATTAGGAGGCCCATTTTGAGTTGAAATTTCCTCTAATGTAGTTTCACCGTAACTCCCATCAATTTACCCTGTATCATTCCATCTAACTGTCGTCTTTGCAGTACCTGTAACCTCTACACACCAGATCTCTACTCATCAAAGTTCATTTTCATTATTCCCTTTCCATAGATAAGCATCTTAATCAACAATTGTAAAGATAATAGAAACCTACCTCTTGGTCCTTTGAATAATTCCCTTTTTGTGTCACTATAGGATATGACTGTGTTAACCACAAACTTAGTGATGTATCCTTCCAAATTATTGTCGAGCCACACTTTGACAACCTTCGATTCCCTGTTGTCTACCTCCTTTATTTGTTGGATCATCGTGGGGGTCCAACAACTAGGTTCACCTCCCTGAAAATATTTTTTTCTGATACGTCAGTTGCGCCAAACATTCATACAAGTTAATCGAAAACTCGATGAAGAAATATTCATGGATATCAGAATAGATATGCCTTCCCATCTACTCTCCTGTCGGTATTCTGGAACTTGGATTTTCTTCTGCTATGAATTCTTGATCCTTCTGATCGAACCAATCCTTAATCTCTGGTTTCATCGGAGGCCACAACATATTCTCCTCTTCCTCGCACTATGGTCTCGACAATGGAACCATTTTCTAACACGGATCTATCACCAAGGGTTCAGACACTGTCGACACCTCTTATCACCGCGATCTCCTTAAGCACTAGCCCAAATAGGTTTTATCCTGTCCAACAACACTTGCGAAGAAGATTAAGTCTCACCCGATAAGTTTGAGGGAGAGCTACAGGAAACAAGTTTCCATAGTAAGGAGGGGTATTTTTGCATGCACTTATTCTCTATCGCAATGTTAACCAAAGATCTTGGCGAGGATCTTACCATCAACCATTCATCTCCAATCGCATTGTGCATCAAATCCATAACCACATTGTCCTATTCATTCCTCAAAAATATCGACAAATATAGAGATATTCATCATACACAGACATCTCATCATTCATAAACATCAACCCTTTCGCAACATTTATTCAAATCGCATAATTTAGAACATAAAACATTAAAACATAATATCATAAACCAAGACATAGAATTTCCACCATCATCCACCCATGTTGTATTACTTGCACAGGTCACAATGTGTTTCCAAAATACATCTCAGGTTGATAACATCATACCTAAATAACAGATACACAGATTTCAAACAGATGACTGAATGACTATCTCTCCATAACAACAATAATATTCTCATATCTTCCTACTACATTTCTAAATCCATATATAGGATTGCGCCTTCAAAAAATGATACACTTATGACCAACTACCTAACTGACTTAAACCTTGGTTGCACAAAATGATCCACTTACGGCCAACTACCTAACTAAATTCTTCACCTTGCACACTATTCTTCGACTTTGGTTGCTTGAACATCATGCACATCCATATCTTCTACCAACAACTCATAAGGATTCATTCACATTAGACACAGACATTAAAGACACATATTTAATGTGAAAACCCATACAAGAAAAACCACAAAGGCGCTCTTCATCTGGAATGAGTAATATTTTAAAATCCTTTGGTCTGCGAACACAACTTGCAAACCTTTCTTAGAAGCTTCTTTATAATTGATGAGGATTTTATATTTATCATGCTCTCATATATTCCTAGCTCTCTTCTTAGTTTAGTTCAATCTGGTCTATTTTTCCCTTCTACTATTCTATTTTTCTCACACATAGCTTGAATCGAACTTATATGTTTTTTACAATTCTTGCTTTACCCGTTGATTGATTCTTAGTTGTCAGTCGACGATTTTTTCTACAAACTCAAAACATCATGTTTCATTAATATAGGTGCTATTGGACCGATTTACAATCATGCCCATTTCCAAAAATAGACTATTAGTCTAACTTAACTAAGTCTTGTAAAAACACTAGGTCAAACTCTTAGTTTCGACTCGCTCTTATCCTCTTTTGTCATGGCCTTTTCCATCACAGTCTTTCTCACCTTGCGACCGAATTCTTAATATTTATGAACAAAATTCTTCTACATTTTCCTAAGTCCAACAGATGGAGACAAGAATTTGATGGCTATATTGTTTTGCATGGTATTATGTTAGCCAAATGTGGAGTGCCAAACCTTAAAGTGGTCTTTGAGGTGGACATGGGTGAGATTAGCAAGGTATCAACCCAGGACGAGTGTAGCATCATATATAATCACATTATTACTACAAATGACCATGGTCGGTTGAGAAAAGTATAGAATATAAAGAGAGTGGTATATGATGCAAAGAGATTTGGATGGGATGATGAAGTCGTGAGAATTTATTTTTCATATTTGGTATTTATTTTTTATAACACCTTCTCAACCCACCGAGGAAATAATAAGAATATTGCAAGAGTACACACATGGTTGAGCAGAAATACGAGGAAATAAACTCAAGAATACACTGACTAACACCATCCAATTGCCCCATTTTTCAAAACGAATTTTGAACATAGTTACATCCATTTAAAAAAATAGATCTAGAGGTAAAACAAAAGATTGAAAGGAGGAGGATTTGAAGAAACAATTGTCTATTTAAAAAGAAATTTAAAGTGTTTGTGACATGTCATTTCCCATCCTTTCCCTCTCTGTTAAACTTGAATACATTTCACATATGTATGTATGATATTCTATTTAATATGGATGTGCATAATAAACATTATTGTACCATAAATGATGGCAGAACACAATTTACCCCACTGCAAACGTAACATTTTTAAAAATTACGTGTAGTTTTTGGCATATAAGTATATTTAATTAACTAGAGATAAAAGACAAGAAATTTTAGCTTCAAAATTGAGAACTGATTAAATCCTTATCTTTCAAAATTTTCCTTATTGAGGGTCCTTTTCTTTCTTGCGACTTGCGAAGAAAAGTTTTTCGACAGAATTTTAAACAGCGCTAACGAAACAAGAATCTTTAAGACAAAAGTATAAAATCATTTTAAGATTAAAGTCATTATCGGTGTTTAAAAAATAGTTTAAGAATAAAGTTGTATTATTTGGGGTTTGATTTGTCAATGAAATCCTGATAGTTTTGGTTAAATAGTTTTTAACCAAATTATTTTCACACCTATATTTTTTAAATGATTACTATTTTTTTTTATAGTTAAACATGTGAATTTTTTAATTGAATATTTACATTTTGGAATTATTTTTACTATATATTTAGTTTGGAAAAAACAATATTCAATATTGATTTAAAAAAAAGATTTGTATGTTAATTAAATTTCTTTTATAAAAAAGAATTCAATATTGATTTTAAAATGTGATTTTTTTTTGTTGATTATTTGTTTTGAGATGTATTTTTAATTGTTAAATTCATTTATAGAAAAAAATATATTTATAGAAAATATTAAAATTGGGAGAAAAGCTAAGAAAAGTAATCATATAAAGGTTGTTGAAGTCATTATTGGAAGAGAGGCCAATACCGTTCTCTGAGATGGTTTGCTAAAAAATTTAACAATATTTTGATGGGTAAAATGCCTCATGATGGGCATTTGCTCATCAAATTCCAACCGTGTTCATGGGTATCATTAGAGGGAAGAAAGAAAGGCAGATCTTGGTAGAAAAGTGAGAGAAAAGAAACTCGATCAAGATATTAGTTGAGTCAAGCATTATTTAAATGTTTGATTGAGTTAATATCTTAATCGAGACATTAGCTTGATAAAAACTTTGTTTAACTGCACTTTAACTATCAATCAAGCTATTTGAAAAATGTGCTCAAACGCTCAATCGGTCTTTGTAAAACCTCAATCAAGGTATTTATCTCGATTGAGGGATTTAAAACAAGTTTTAGCCCTCATTTTTTAATATTATTTTTTTCTTCTTTTTTAACCAGGCCTAAACCCCATCCTGGGATACACATTAGATGACAGAATTCATACTAAGAAATTCGTCAATGAATCGTCAAGTTTTTGGGTTGATATGATAATTTTTTCTTAGTTTCTTCTGAAACTTATACTTAAAAAACCATGTCCACAACTTCGAATAAGTGCAAAGATAAATCAACATCATAAAAAATGAAAAAAACATACGCCCTAAACCAACGCGTGCCCTTAAAAAGGGTATTTTGAATTTTTCGATTTTTGTAACCAATACAAAAATTTTATGTGCACACATGTGTATGAAATGTATTTAAAATTTTCAACAGTCGGCTTTAAAATTTTAAAAATATATAATTTTCCATCATAAATTAAAAAAAATATGTGCTCCCCATCGCATTATGTGTAGATTATGCTCATATATATTTTTTCAGAAATTATGCAGTTATCACTAAATTACTTTATGTGCACACAAGTCACTCATTAAATTTTCCTGAAATTCACAAGAACAACCCTATCATTAAATGCAATTTTGACTTATTAATTTTTTTTTGTTAATATAAATGGAATGACAACATAATTCATAAAAAAAAAAAAAAATAATGTATGTCAAAATTCACAAAGAATGTATGAATTTTGAGGGATTCGATTTAACAAATGAGTCAAAAATCTAATTTTCGCTATCACTTTTGGCAAAAATGTGTTACCCATCTTCATTGATTCACCTGTAAGATGTTGATAGGAAAAACACCATTCTGGATAGCATACGACCAAGAGGTAGTTATGCCCATGGAGTTCATTGTGTCGATTCTACACATTGTTGCACTAACAGAGCTCACGACTTCTAGCACAATAGAGAAAAAGCTATTAGAGCTATTAGAACTAGGGGAAGATTGCTTCATCACATGATTTCATCAACAAGTTTAAAAAACACACAAAAAGGAATGGCATGATAGACATATCAAGAATAAAAAGTTCCCTATAGGAGATCTAGTTTTTCTCTATAACAACAATTTTTTTAAGCACCAAGGAAAGTTTTGAATGCACTTTTTCATTCCATATGTGATAAATCTTGTGATAGAGGTAGGTGATGTTTAATTGTAGAAACTGAACAGAGAAACCATGAAAGGATTTGTCAATGGAAGTTGGCTAAAATTTTATAGGGGAAACCTTCTTTTCGCATAGTAACTTGAGTAAGATATGAATGAAACGAAGAAAAAAATGCGATACAAGGAAAAAATAATTTTTAGATTACACAGAAAGCATGCATGAAGGAGAATCAAATTGCGCACAAAGAAATCTAGGACAAAGATCCGCATACAATCGTTAAAGAGAAAATATGATGGGAAGATGGTGTATAAGTGACATAAAAAATGAAATAATTGGTGGTAGTATTTTGAAATATTTACAAATCTAGACCAAATCCATACTGGTAATCACAAGATCACGGTAAGAATTGAATGTAAATTAGGGCATGAAGAGAAATGACATAATTGGAAGCAAACTATAAAATAATATGAGAAGCGACGAGATAAGCGCATAGTTCCTTGGATATTAAAAGCAATGTACAGACAGATCTAGGTTGTAAATCCGAGTTGTTGAGCTAAGTAACAAATCCATGTCACAATTGAAGGAAAATGAAGAAACATTTGTCCCATAAAAAAAGAAAGCACACACAGAGAAACCATCAGTGCCAGTATAGGAAGAAATCCTAGGAGCATTAGGTTTAAAAAAATCAAGGTTTCCAAGAGAATACGTGCCTCTGAGGAATCCAACAACGAATCCAGTTAGGTTAGCCAAGGTGCCAAAGTATGAGCTTATGAAACCAATGATCCTATCTAAGATCCCAGTTGAGGGAGATGTATTAAGAACACTAGGATCTTTGCAGTATGCAGACCGTGACATTATGGAAGCAAGCAAGTTTATAGAGATAAATGGGGAGAAGAATCTATGGACCAAAACCAACATAGACACACCTAAAGTTATAGTTGAACCACAACAATGGGTGATGGGACTACAACAAACAAGGATATTGAACTTGGTAGAGATTACATAATCTGGAAGAAGCCTAGAGATAAACAACTATGTACAATTGCGATTGAGTTTTGTTCAAAGAGGCTTTGTATGATTGGATAGGTTAGTATCAATTGATACTAAACTTATTGTGTATATCACCAAATTACCATCATTAAGGGAAGACCGAACACCATTGTTTAGGGATAGGAAGTAAGAAAATTAAATAATATAAAGAATGAAGGAAAAATATGATATGCATAAAGGGCAATATAGGTTGGACACATCGTCAATATAGATGATGACTCAGTAACATTTGTGATGCAAGTGTTGGATTGCAAACTACTCAGAAAATGTCACAAAGACCAAGTGCTAACAGGAGTGATATTGGCGAAATACAATTTCGTAGCAGGAGTGCAAATGAAGAAGGGAAATTTGTTCTAGAAGAAGAAAAGGAAAACATCATTTCAATAAGGAAACTCATAAGGAGTCTCATCCTCCAAATAATTTTCAAAGGAATAAAAAGGGAGATTACAAGCAGGAAGGCTTCTTATCAATGTTACCATTGTGATAAGATAGGACACATTGCTAGAAATTTTCCAATAAGATAAGAAGAATATAAGAGGAGGAATAAAAATATACATCATGATCATTTAGTCGAAGAAGAAGAAGAACCTCTCAAGAAGTTAGAAAAGGAAGAAATTGAAGAATATTTTTTATTATCCGCCTTCTATGGATCTGTGACACTTGGAAATGGAACATGGCTAATTGATAGAAATGCTTCAAAGAACATGACAGGTCAGAAGAATACTTTCTTTGGTCTTGAAGAAAAGGAATCCCCTCAGAAAGTTTCACTGGGAGATGACTATCAATATCCCATCAAGGGAATGGGAGAATCCACATATAAGCCTGATTTAGGAACCCTGATGAATATGAAAGATATACAATATGTGCCAAGATTGAAAAAGAACTTACTTTCTATTTCATCCTTAGATAAGAAAGGATTTGGGTTTCATTTATAGATGGTGAATTTATTATGTGGCCTAGAGGAAAATCTCTATAATACGCATCTGTCATTGGTACAAAAGAAGGTGTCCTATATAAATGAAAATGTCACTTAGAAGTGGTCTTGATTCATGATACTACAAGTCCATGTGAAATATGGCATAGAAGGCTCTCTCACATAAACAAAAAAGCCTCACCACATGTGAGCAAGGTAGTAACATGTTTATTAGATCTAAATATTAATCATGAATGAGTATGTAAAGGATGTACGAAAGAAAATAATATAAAGAATCTTTTTTCGAAGAGAGACACCAAGGCAAAAGGAATATTGGAACTTGTTCACTCACATGTATGGGAACCAATTCCCTCACCATATTTAAGTGGGTATGTATATTATGTAACATTCATTGATGATTTATTTCGTAAGACTTGGGTTTACATTTTTAAATAAAAAAATGAAGTGCTTGCAAGTTCAAGGAATTCAAAGCCTTGGTAGAAAATCTTTCAAAAAGAAAGATCAAGACATAGGTCAGATAATGGAGGAGAGTGTACCTCAAATGAATTTGGAAACTTTTGCAGACATGTTTAGATTAAGAGGGAACATACCACTCCCTATAACCAACAATATAATGGTGTTGTTGACAGGAAGAATCAAAGCATTATGGAAGCAATGAAGACTATGATCCATGATCAAGATCTTCCTATGCACTTATGTGTTAAAGCAGCAAGGAAAACAGTATATGTCTAAAACATAATATCACATAATGCACTTGGGTTCAAAACCTCTAAAGAGATGTTCATGGGAAAGAAACTAGAAGTAATTCACCTCAAGATAATTTGTTTTCCAATTTTTGTTAATATTCGAAAAGAGAAAAGAAACAAGTCAGATCCTTCCAGAAAGAAAGGAATATTTGTTAGATACTATGAGGTCTCAAAGGCCTTCATAATTTATATCCCAGGTTACCACCATATGGAATTTATATACCATACGATAAAGATAACTTAGGCTCATGAGCTTATTCCAGAAACATAAAGGTATGGTACTCTAGAAGGCGTTGTGAGACAGAGAAAGAATCCAAAGCCATTTTCTAGATATGTGGCTTTGATGTGTGATCTTGTAGACAAAGAGCCTAGTTTTTTATAAACAACAGCTCAAAAGAGAGAATGGGTAGAATCCATGATGAATTAATACCAATCCATAATGAAGCATGATGTGGGGGAAGTATTTCCCAAACCAGAAGGAAAACGTGTGGCATGTTCCAAATGGATATACAAGATAAAATGTATAGCCAATGGAAGTATTGAGAAATACAAAGCCATGTTTTTGTCTAATGGATTCTCTCAAAAGGAAGGAATCAATTATGAAGAAAAATTTTCTCATGTAGCACGATACACTTCTATTAGAACCACCATGACACTTGCAACCAAGATGAAATGGAAGTTACACCAAATAGATGTGAAAAAAAAACTTTCTAAATGGTGTTATTGAAGAAGAAGTGTACATAGAAAAACCACAAGGATTTGAAGTTGAAGACAAAAAGACACATGTATGTAAGTTGAAGAAGGCTCTATATGGGTTGAAGAAAGATCCAAGAGCTTGGTATGGAAGAATTGTTAGTTTTTTTACGAGCTTGGGCTTTACCAAAAGTAAGGTTGATCCTAACCCTTACTTCATGGCTATGGATGATGAACCTATCATATTATTGTTGTACATGGATAATTTATTATTGACTGGTAATAAGAAGAAAATATCAGAGTGTAAGAAGAAGCTCACTGCAGAATTTGAGATGAAATACCTTGGATTAATGTATTATTTTCTAGGTATTGAAATATGGAAAATACAGAAGACCTGAAGAAATACTCCTTAACCAAGGGAAGTATGCAATACAAATCTTGGAATGTAAATCCATGGCCACACCCATGGATACAAATTTGAATTTGTTGGTTGATTCTTTGTCAAAGTTAGTGGATGTGACACTATACAGATAGATTATTGGTTCATTGATGTATCTGACGAATAATCGGCCATATATTTTCTTTGTTGTGAACACCTTGAGTTAGTATTTGGTTGAGCCCATACATGTTCACCTAGTAGTTGCAAAGAATGTGATGAGGTACCTGAAAGGTATGGTAGAATATGGTCTCAATTATACTAGAGATCATGACTTCAGATTGTACGGTTATACAGATTTAGATTGGGTAAGAGGTGTCTTAGACAAAAAGAGCACTTCAGGTGTATGTTTTAGTATGGGTTCCTCCATGATCTCATGACTAAGAAGGAAGAAGTCCATTGTTTCTCTCAACACTGCAAAAGAACAATATATTGTAGCTTGTTCCACCAGTTGTGAATCCATATGGACTCGAATGTTCTTATCAAGTCTATTTGATCTAGAGATTGATACTAGAGTGATTCTACATGATAACCAAATATGCATGAAGATGATAGAGAACCCCATGTTCCATGAAAAGATGAAGCACATAGAAATCTGGTATTTCTACATTTGTGACATGTTGCAGAAGGGAACTATAAAGTTCCAATATGTGAGCACGAATGAGCATGTTGCATATTTGTTGGCTAATCCTCTGTCTTGTGTGAAGTTTGAACACTTCTAATACAAGATAGGTGTTGTCCATAAGGACATCCCTCCAAAGGAGGAGTAGTATTGAGGATACTATGGTATCATGATCATAGCAGGTAGCACAGTTGGGATTGATCATCCTCAGACTTGATCATGTAATTCCGAAAGGAAGAGTCATCTTAAATGTTGATATTGAGACTTGATAGTATAATTCTAAAATGAAGGATCATCTAATAATTTGGTTGATGGATTTGATCCCGTAATTTTGAAACGAAGGATCATCTAAGTACCATAGATGTGTCGTCCATGATCAAGTAATTTCAAAAGGAAAGGATGTCCCATGTCTACTTTGTCAAAATGTTGACATCTGATCCCAGATCCAGAATAATTGATTCCACGTTGTAATCACCAATTTGGACATTCATCCTCATCTCCTTTTTTGTTTTATTCTAATGCAGTGTTCTAATAGCAGAGTCCTGTCGACCTTTCTTTGGTCGATATAGAAGACTTGTGATCGCATCCGGCACATTAGGTTCTTTCGCTAGTGACAGAAAACTTTCGAAGATACTTTGCAATGTGCCATACTTTCATGATGGTCCTTCTACAAGTGTTGAATTAAAAACATGTGGCATTTCATAGATAGGAAACTTACACATATCCCTCTTCATGGTGTCTCTTGCATCAAAGAATGTATCCCTCTCAGCGTTAACATCGAATTGCACCCTTTTTCGAGTCACCAATTGAACCTGTGGGATTGGACCATCATCTCCGGTCTTCACACATCCATGAGTAATGACTCCAACATCCGCAGGTTGAGATCTGGGTTCTACTAAAATATTTCCAACTGTTGGACCCTGGTTCTGATTTTGTGTTGGATTCACAAGATAGTTTGCATTCTGGTTCACCTTCTGATTCCAGTTCAGTGGTGGAGGAACATTCTTTGCTTTCCATTTTGTGATCAGTTGTGGACAATATTCAACAGTGTGATAAGTGGAGGTACAATAGGTACATTTCAACTGAAGGTTTGGAAAATCTCATTGATATTTTTCCAGTACTCCAAAATTGTAGCATTCCACAGGTGCATGACCTCCTCCTCCTCCTCGACTGAAACCTCCATTTTGCCCCCCTCGAAATCCTCCATGAAAGCCTCCTTGATGTTGATATTGCAGTTGATTAAAATTTTGTTATTGCAGTGGATTCGACTATGGTTTAACATACTGAGGTTTAGTATACTGTTGTTGAGTATATTGTGGATGATGTGGAGCATATTGCATCTTATTATAATGCGGCTGCGGTGAAACAATATGCAGTTGCGGTTGCACAAACTGTGGTGGCTTCTGTGGTGGAGGCCTCTCTGCCAATCGATGTTCTTCTACGTAATATAATATATATCCATTTTCCTATCTTGGAGCATGTCATATTCTCAACAATCCTTCTCTTCATGTCCAATAGAACAAAAAAAATTATAGAACAAGTTCGCAGGTTTAGATACCATTTGCTGGAGATACACACATTCCTCGTGTCGATGTCTGTGAGTTTGAGAGATTCGACACCATGGTAAACCACCTTGACTTAGCATATTTAGAGTTCCCGACATCAAGTAATTATTGAAGTTTGGGAATTGATCTTTGTGATGTCTTTATGTTTGACATCGGGTACACCATACTTATTCACAAATTTCTTTTCCCTTCTTGATATCTTGCAATTGAATCGTCATATTTTTTAGTTATGATTAGATATGATTCATTCCAACTCAAGTTTCTTCGACTGGTGAAGTTTCCAACTTCATTGCGATCTCTAGAGCCTCACTTTGTGTCGCAAAATTCTACTGTATTAATGGAATTTGTATATGTGGTACTAATGCTACGATGAACCATTATTTTGGTTATACATCGCTCATTCTGAAACTTACTTTCACCATCAGCGTCTTGAATCATTGATCGAAATACCTGACCAACTCGTTCAGATATTCCTTGATTTCTTTCAATTCCATGATATACTGCGACTTAGATTTAGGATTCTGGAATTCCTCAATCAACCCGATCATAATCTCCACTAGTGTCTTCTATTGATTTTGTGTCTAAACTTGTATGAGCTTTATATACCAATCTTATGCGTGACCTCGAAACATTGTCTCCAACTTACCCTTATTAATATCTTCTTCTTGGAATTGTTTCATAGTATATATGATTCACAAAGAAACCAATATTGCTCGGGATCCTTTGTCTCGTTCCCATGGGAAAAAGGTAATTTCACATTGTCACATTCCATTTTGAACCTTCTTCCTGTGTCCGTTGATCCTCTAATATTATTTTGTGTTGATGACACATTGGGTAGTCTTGTGATGATATGGTGTTTCTTCCTAAATGTGGTACAGTGCACAGAGGTGTAGGTACGTTGTTGCTTTGGTTTGGTCCTTCCTTGGACTCAGGCGTAGCCTAGTCGTCTCCTTTGTCGATGTAGGGTCACTTAGTCCCTTGTGATCTTCCCTCACAGTTTAGTTGTAATTCCCATCCATCTACCCCATACCATTCCATCCAAACCTTGTCTCCGCAATAACCGTAACCTCCGCAATCTAGATCTCTACTCATTAGATTTCATTTTCATTATGCCCTTTTCACATATATGAATATTAATCCACAATTGCAAAGACAATAGAAACTTGCCTCTTGGTCCTTTGAAGAATTCCATTTCTGCGTTGCTATAAGATTTGACTATGCCAATCACAAACTCATTGATGTATTCTTCCAAAATTATATCGAGCCACAATTTGACATTCATCATTGCCATGTTATCTAAATCCTTTAGTTTTTGGATAAGCTTAGGGGTTCAGCAAATAAGCTGACCTCCTTGAAAGTTTGTTTTCAGATATGTCGGTTGCGCCAACCACTCATACAAGATAATCAGAAACTCCATGAAGAAATATTCATGGATATCAGAATAGATATGCCTTCTCAGCCACTCTTCTGTCATTAGTCTAGAACTCGGATTTTCTTCTGCTCCCAATTCTAGAGCCTTCAGATCGAACCAATACTGAATCTCTATTTTTTTCGGATGCCACAACATATCCTCCTTTCCCTCGCACTATGGCTTGACAATGAAACCATTTGTTGACACAGATCTATCAACATGGGTTCACACACTATTGACACCTCTTACCACCATGATATCCCTTAGCATTAGCCTAGAAGGTTTTGCCATGTCCAGCAACACTTGGGAAGTAGATGAAGTCTCACTCGATATGTTTGAGTGAGAGCTAGAGGAACCAAGTTTCCATGGTAAGGAGGAGGATTTGCGCACTTACTTCCTCTATGTCGCAATGTTAATGAGAGATACAGGAGAGGGTCTTAACATCAATCATTCATCTTTAGTCGCATTATGCATCAAATCCATAACCACATTGTCCTATTCATTCCTCAAAAAGATGGACAAATATAGATTCATTCATCATACACAGACATCTCATCATTCATAAACTTAAACTGTTCCACAACATTTATTCAAGTCGCATAATTTAAAACATAAAACATTAAGACATAAGATCAAAAACCAAGACATGGAATTTCCATCACCATCTGCCCATGTAATATTACTTGCGAACATCACAACATGTTTCCAAAATACATCTCAGGTTGATAACCTCATACTGAAATAACAAATACAAAGATGTCAAAATGATAACTGAATGATGATCTCTCCACAAAAACGATAATCTTCTTCTATCTTCCTACTACATTTATAACTCTATATATAGGCTTGCAACTTTACAAAATGGTCCACTTACGACCAACTACCTAACTGACTTGGACAAAAAAAAAAATCATGACCAAGCTGATACTTGTCGACTTCTTCACCTTGTGCACTATTCTTTGACTTTGGTTGTTTGTGCACCATGCAGATCCATATCGTCTACGAACAAATCACAAGGATTCATTCACATTAGACACAGACACCAAAGACACATATTTAATGTGGAAACCCATACAGGAAAAACTGCAAAGGCGCTCTTCATCTGGAATGAGTAATATTTTAAACTCCTTTGGTTTGCGAACATAGCTTGCAAACCTTTCTCGAGAGCTTCTTTATAATCAATGAGGATTTTATCTTTCTCATGATCTAATATATTCCTATCTCTCTTCTTAGTTTAGTTCAATTTGGTCTCTTTTTCCCTTCTACTATTCTATTTGTCTCACACACAGTTTGGATCGAACTTATATGTTTTTTACAATTCTTGCTTTACCCGTTGATTGATTCTTAGCTGCCAGTCGACGATTTTTTCTACAAACTTAAAACATCTTGTTTCATTAATATAGGTGCTATTGGATCGATTTATAGTCATGCCCATTCCCATAAATAGACTATTATTCTAACTTAACTAAGTCTTATCAAAACTAGGCCAAACTCTTAGTTTCCACTTGCTCTTATCCTCTTTTGTCGCAGAATTTTCCGCCACGGTGTTTCTCACCTTGCGAACGAATTCTTAATCTTTCTAAACAAAATTCTTCTACCTTTTCCTAGGGCCAACAGATGGAGACAAGAATTTGCTATCTATATTTTTTTTGCATGGTATTATGTTAGCCAAATGTGGAGTGCCAAACCGTAAAGTGGTCTCTGAAGTGGACATGAATGATATTCTCAAGGACGTATCATCCCGGGACGAGTGTAGCATCATATCTAATCACATTCTTACTACAAATGACCATGGTCGGTTGAGAAAAGTATAGAAGATAAAGATAGTTGTATATGATGCAAAGAGATTTCGATAGAATAATGAAGGTGTGATAATTTATTTTTCATATTTGGTATTTATTTTTTTATAATACATTGTCAACTAACCAACGCAACAATAAGAAGCTTCCATGAGTCCATACATGGTTGAGCAGAAATAAGAGGAAATAAACTCCAGAATACATCGAATGACACCATACAATCGCCCCATTTTCCAAAACTAATTTTGAACATAGTTACATCCATTTAAAAAAAATAGATCTGGAGGTATAACAAAAGAATGAAAGGAGTAGGATTTGAAGAAACAATTGTCTATTTAAAAAGAAATTTAAAGTGTTTTTTACATGTGATTTCGCATCCTTTCCCCGTCTGTTAAACTTGAATACATTTCACATATGTATGATATTCTATTTAATGTGGATGTGCATAATAAACATTATTGTACCATAAATGATGGTAAAACACAATTTATCCCACTTCAAACGTAACATTTTTAATAATTAAGTGTAGATTTTGACATATAAGTATATTTAATTAACTATAGATAAAAGACATGACGTTTTAGCTTCAAATATGAGAACTCATTAAATCCTTATTTTTCAAAATTTTCCTTGTTGAGGGTCCTTTTGTTTCTTCCGACTTACGAAGACAAGTTTTTCGACAAAATTTTAAACAGTGCTAAGAAAAAAGAATCTTTAAGACAAAAGTATAAAATTATTTTAAAATTAAAAACTAGTTTAAGAATAAAGTTGTATTATTTGGGGTTTTTGATTTTTCAATGAAGTCCTAAGATTTTTAGTTAATTAGTTTTTAACCAAATTATTTTCACACCTATATTTTTTAAAGGATTATTATTTTTTTTTATAGTTAAACATGTGAATTTTTGAATTGAATATTTACATTTTGGAATTATTTGTAATATATTTAGTTTTAAACAAACAGTATTCAATATTGATTTTAAAAAAATGATTTTTATATTAATTAAATTTTTTTTATAAAAACAAATTATTCAATATTGATTTAAAAATGTGATTCTTTTGTTAATTATTTATTTTTAAGATATCTTTTTAATGTTTAAATTCATTTATAAAAAAATATATATATTTATACAAAATACTAAAATTATGAGAAAAGCTAGGAAAGGCCATGATATAAAGTTTGTTGAAGTCATTATTGGAAGAGAGGCCAATGTCGTTCTTTAAGATGGGTTTTTAACATTTTTAACAATATTTCGATGGGTAAAATGCCTCATGATGGGCATATGCTCATCAAATTCCAACCTTGTTCATGCGTATCATTAGAGGGAAGGAAGAAAGGCATATCTTGGTAAAAAAGTGAGAGAAAAGAAACTCGATCGAGATATTAGCTCAATCGAGCATTATTTAAATGCTTGATTGAGCTAATATCTTAATCGAGAAATTAGCTTGATCAAAACTCTGTTTAAATGCACTTTAACTATCAATCAAGCTATTTGAAAAATGTGCTCAAACGCTCAATCCAGCTTTGCAAAAATCTCAATTGAGGAATTTATCTCGATTGAGGGATTTAAAACAAGTTTTATCCATCATTTTTTAATATTAATTTTTTCTTCTTTTTTTACAACGCCTAAACCCTATCATGGGATACACATTAGATGACAAAATTCATACCAATAAATTCGTCAATGAATCGTCAAGTTTTTGAGTTCGTATGATAATTTTTTGTTAGTTTCTTCTGAAACTTATACTTACAAATACATTTCCACAACTTCGAATAAGTGCAAAGATAAATCAACATCATAAAAATTACACAACAAAAAAATTGAAAAAAACCATACGCGCTAAACCAATGCGTGCCCTTCAAACGGGTATTTTGTATTTTTCAATTTTTGTAACCAATGCAAAAAGTTTATGTGCACACCCATATATGAAATGCATTTAAAATTTTCAACAGTCGGCTTTAAAATTTTAAAAATATATAATTTTCCATCATAAAAAAAAATCAGTGCTCCCCATTGCATTATGTGTAGATTATGCTCATATATATATTTTTAGAAATTATGCAGTTATCACTAAATTACTTTATGTGCACATAGGTCACTCATTAAATATTCCTAAAATATACAAGAACAACCCTATCATTAAATGCAAACTTGACATATTATTTTTTTATGTTAATATAAATGGAAAGACAACATAATTCATAAAATTTGTTTTTATTTTTTTTCAAGTATGTCAGAATTCACAAGGCATGTGTGAGTTTTGAGGGCTTGGATTTAACAAATGAGTCAAAAATCAAATTTTCGCTATCACTTTTGGCAAAAAAGTGTTACCCATCTTCATGGATTCACCCATAAGATGTTGATAGGACAAACACCATTTTGGATATCATACGACCAAGAGGTATTTATGCCCATGTAGTGTTACGGAGAGAAATTCCTATGGCTTGGGGTGCCACAACAGACAGCTTGACTCCAGAAATCAATCATTTCCAATATGGAATAGAAAATTAAAAGTCTAACACTAAAGGATCAAACCTCGTACCTTATTCTGGACGGTTGAAGTAGATCCTCGTTAAGCTTTCCAACTTTAGCTTGAATTGATAGATTAATTCCTCAACAACAAGTAAACAATACAAGCATTCTATGTATCATGGTGTTAGATCTATTCTAGCATATATAATCAATAATGTATAAGCATTTGACATAATCCAATGGATAAAATATTCATTCAAACACACATTATTGGACAGGAAAAGATATTTCTATTAATATAAATCAAAGATTACAAGATACAACCTCCGTCGGCATGTCTGCGAACCAGAGAAATTGAATCCCCCACTTGGGCCTCCACCACTTCAATCCTCCATCTCTAGATAGCAAGCTCATAAGCAAAAGGCAAGCTTGGGAAGAACACAACAATGCTCCAAGGGACAAAGGGATGCAGACTCAAGCATAAGTTCTGGCAACAATGGACTATAGTTTCTTTGCTCTCAATTCTCTCTTATGCCTTCAATGTACCAAGGGGTTCCTTATATAGCTTTTCAAAGGGGTAATGAAAGGTTGAATCTGAGCGATCTCAAGGCATAGGGAAGGCCAGGAGTCAAGTGAGTCGGATCCATATCAAGGAAAACTCCAAAAGGATTTGTATTTTGTACACATCCCAATGTACGCGGTTTTAGTGGTCAAACCCACGTATATACGTGCTTATAGGTTTAAAAGTCGTGTGTATCATTTTTCTCATGTTTTTAGGGATTGTCAAGGAAACATCAAAGGACAAAAAATGGTTCATGGGGTCTAACGAGTCTGCAATGGGACAGGGGAAGGCCATACAAAGTGTGATTCACCTGGAGTGGTGAAATCAGCTATAACAGATGCCTCCTAATGTGTGAGGTTAGAGGGGTCATACGATGGCCGAAATACATTATAAGTCCATCCCAGAAGTGGAGTGATGAAGGATCCCAAATGGAAGACCGACCACCCAATACAAATACATATAGCAGTCCTGAATACATAAGAGTACAATGGCCATGAATAGGCATGATACAAGATATCACATAAGTGGTCATCGCCAAGTACAATATACATAGATCAAAATCTCCATGATGAATATATACAAAGGACCATGATCTCCATAATGGCTAAAGATATATAACCGATCAAAATCTCCATAGTGGTTGGAAATATCTGAAATATACTGCAATCAAGTCATGAGAGATGAAATCTCATGAACACTGGCACGATCAAGGAGGCAGCATATAAAATATGCCACCAATCTAGAAAGTCTTCTACACAAACTGCTACGAGTACATGTCCTACTATGCGAATAGAGGTGTCGAGGTCGAACATAGTAGTCCATCGTCTGATTACCGGTCATTAATGTATATCGTTAAGAGACACGAGATCACCCACCGATAATGAAAATGGGAATCAAGGTACTAGAGTGCAAACTAACAAGTGTGAATAAATGTGTTGAGGTCGAACACTTGAGATGATCCATCAATCAGGGGACATTGATGTATTCCCAAAGATTGTTGATGGCAAGATAACCTGCCACTGATGACTGCAAGTCTCAAGGCACTCAAAATGACTCTAGATTCCAATCCCAGAATAAATGATCTGAAGTTGATGGGATGAAATCCACTGGAAGGAGGGCATTAAGGCATCCCCCATCATCCAACAAGAGGTACTCAGTAAAGTTGTATAATGTGGAAGGACTCGATCATAAGGTGCACGAACCAGTAACTGTACCAGGAATGGCCGACATGAAAAGTCAAGAGAACTGAGGAATGGCTGACTCAGGCTTCAACTTCCTTTGAACAAGAGCATAACGACATATGGTAACTAAATAAAGGCACATAGACTCGATATACAAACTGGGACATCTCTGCGACACAGGAGGCATCGACAAAGGCTCCATAGGGACTGGAAGCTTAACCAGTCAGTGGAGATAAACTCAGATAAATGAGTACACCTCCTAAAGTCAAACTATAACCCAACCAATGGATGTGATATACAGTGCTCTGTTCGAAGGAGACACGACTCGACAGCTGCCAAAGATAACATCTTTCCTTGTCTGGATTTTTGGTTTTTTGATTTTTCTTTGGACTTTTTCAATTATTTAAAAAGCTTGAAAAAGAATAAAATGGCTTTATAGTTACAGATTAGGAGGAGATGAGTGTCATAGGGGCAAACAAACTAGTTCCAAGTAGTGGAACATACCTATGCTCAATGCAAGGATATATGTGTAGGATATTGACACTCGGGGGAAAATCTCCTCCCAGTTAAAAAGGGAAACAAGCTGCGAAGGATAAAAAAATGGCTCTGCATGGATAGACATGAGACAAGCTCAAGCTATATGGCTGAACATGCAATGTAAGGGGAGTGGGCATAAATCTCAATAAGGCAGGCAAAGCTCATGATAATGCATTCACAACTTGACATGAGGGAGTCCTGAGGGAAATAGGCCAGTAAAAGATCAAGAGGAGTTTGAGGCTCTTATGAAATGTCATGGCAGTACTATACAACGGAATCCCACACCCTAAAAGAGAAAACGTCGGCATGGGAACCAAATGCAAATAAGGTGCCAACTAGGGTACCCATGTAAGGTGAAGCTCTACCACTCGTATCATGCCACTTCTAATAGCAAGAAGGTTTCGTGACATAACAGAGTGGGTTCATACCTACGGTCATGTTGATATGGTCATAAGGTCATGCAAAATTCAAATGGTGATGAAACCTAACCTATATGCCAGTTTAGACATGATACCTGAGATCGGCACGAACGGGTCAATCCAACAGCTGAAACGACACTGAAAAAGGTCCTCTACATCATGAATTATGTCAAAAACGGTCCAAAATGGTTAGAAAATGTCGAAACTATAGGAAAGGGGGTAAAATTTTTCAAATATTTGAAAATTTTCTATAAATAGTAAACAATTCAAAATATTATAAAACATTTGAAACTTTTACCCATTTGAGCTCTGATTTTCAACAGCGAATTCCAGGAGATCCAGCCGGCGGAATCCACTATCGTTTCTTCAAGGTATTTACCCATGCTCTTCTCTTTCATTTTGATGCAATTTTCATGAAATTCCATGGTCAATTAAGCTTTCTAGGACAACCTAAAATGGGCATTGTGGCCCACGCAGAAATCGAGGTTTTTTCCGCGTATAGGGCTGGATATACGTGGAAAATGACCTCAAACCCGCGTACATACGCAGCTGTTTTGAAGACAGTCGTGTATGAGGCCGCACATAAGGTTTTTTCAATAATCTAATGGGAAATTTTGCAATTTCTTATGCAGGATGGTCTTAGAGTGGAGAGAGCGTGAACATGGTGAGGTAGAGGAAGCAGTAAGGGCCGATCTAATAGCTCAACAAGCTCTATGTGCATGTGGAATGTACAAGTTTTGGTGTCTTGGTGGTTTCAGGGAAAAACCAAGACTATTACAGATGCTAGTGGATTACTGGGATCCAGACTCGGAGTCCTTCCAGATAGATGGGATGTCCCTCACCATAGAGGTGGAGGACATATACTTCATTACTGGGCTTTCTAGACAAGGGGAAGTGGTGAACCTTCGTTCTTGTGGTGGGCTAGGAGGTGGCCTAACTATCAACGAGTACGTTATGGTGTATTGCTATCCAGACACAGAGAAGGTGGGGAGTCATATCCCTACCAATTCTATACAGATGCTGGGCCTAAAGGCCATACTATTGACATTGGGCAGGATAGCAGGCTTGGCCTCACTCCACCAGGCCTCGCTGCCTCCGATGTTCTATGCAGTGGAGTTCATGAGACCCACGATTTATGACTAGAGCACTACACTACTGAGCAACATGAAACATTAGCTCAGTGAGTGTAAGGCAGGTAGAGTGCGGAACTTCGGGTTCAGCAGTATTCTGAGCACATTTTTCTTCGAGCGTGTTCCAGGATTGAGCCCCAGAGTGGACATTCCTCTTCACAGAGTTCGAGATATGGCCCGACAGCGTTGGGTAGATGCTATGCATAGACTGGGGGGTGGTAGGGTGGCCAACCCATATCCAGCTGACTTCTTTCCGTGGTGGTGACGACAGATAGTTGCCATCAATGACTACCCCTATGCAGGGATAGATTTCCAGGGGGACCCAGACATGCCGCTACCATCAGGATTGACATATGGCGATATAGGTAACGAATCTCAACCCTCTCTTTCTAAATTTTTTGAGTTATTTAATTTTTTGTGTTTTCTTGATTATATGGAATCAAAAGACATATTTTTGCATGACAATACATGGTGACATCTATAATTTGTGTGCAGATGTGGGACCACATCGGCCATAGGGGAAGAGGAGATGGCATCACGGGTGTGGATGCGGAGCGGACGCTCCAGAGCATTCATACCAATTTTGTGAGACTGACACAGAGGATTCCCATGGCGCAAGTCGAGGACTTGCCTGAGGCTATGCAGCAGCAGGTGGTGGGTGTACCACATGCATGGGTGCGATTATTTCGATGGCTAGCTAGAGCTGTAGTGACCTTCCATGATCACAACCCTCCTCCTCCTCCACAGGATTAGACACCTGGGAGTGTATACATTTTGTACTACCGTGTATTATATCTTGGTGGCTTGAAAGCCCCAATTTTGTATCATGACACTATGTATTATCACATTTTGGATGTATATATAAATTTTTATGGTGATCGTTTATTTATTTACATGTGTAAAAATTGTGCTTGTGATTAATTTATTGTGAATGAAACAAATTCCAATCTAACACATAGTTAGCATATGAGTCAGCAACTTGATTTTATTTATTCTTGGAATATGTATATATGTTATATTGTCAAATTGTCGTTCTAACACTCTCACACGTAAGAATCTTCTCAATAATGTCGGATCTCTAACATGGTACAAACCATTGAGCTGTGACACTACTAACTCTGAATCAAGACGTACCTCAAGAGAGAGAACGCCATTTGAAATGGCATCCCATAGAAGCTCGATAACGACACTGTATTCAGCAACGTTGTTGGAAGATGGCCATAGACATATACCTCCTGAAGACAGTACCTGACCCATAGGAGTATAAATCACCCAAGCAGCAAAGGCTGAGTGTTGAGTGTGACGGCTTGCACCATCTACGAATCCTATGTAGGTGGAATATTCCATTGACATCTGCCAAAAGAAATGGAAACTAATAACAAACCTGATCACGATAAGAAAAAGACCTAACTATGCAAAACTGTACAATAATATACAATAAGCAGCCTTGGTTGAAGATCATGCATAGTATTTCTTAAGATAGAGCCCATTTCTAGGCTCCTCCAAGTCCATTCCTTCATAATCAACTAACTCATACACACCCTTCTCTAACACACGCTTGACCACGTAAGGACCACACCACATAGGATTAAATTTCCTTACCCCCAAGGGTTCTTTCGGTTGATCCCACAAAAGTACCAAGTCTCCTTCACTAAACGCCCTTGGACGGACAGAATTATCGTATTGGGCCTTTACGTGACGTTTATTGAATTCTAGAGCCACCAGGGCATCTCAACGCTACTCATCAAGTTGCTCAAGGTGAACCAAACGCTTCTCCAATGGTGAAGTGTCTGGTAAGAGTTCTACAACTAGCTTCAAAGAAGGAACCTCGCATTCAATCGGCAATATCAACTCCACTCCATGTACAAGTTGATATGGAGAAAAACCAGTGGCAGTCTTAATAGTGGTTCGATATGCCCACAAAGTAGGATATAACATGATGTGCCAATTGTTCTTGCTTTGTGCAATGGTTCATTGGAGAATGGATTTGAGTGATTTATTCACTGCCTCTACCTGTCCATTCTCTTGAGGGTAGTAAGAAGATGAATGCTCTTGCTTATACCCTAACTCCGATGCCAACTCTTCCATCATACGGTTCTGAAAGTGCGAGCCATGGTCAGTGACAAGCTCTTTCAAAATCCTGAACTAAGTAATAATTTGGTTGAATACAAAGTGGGCGGATGTCTCACCATTGAATTTTACTGTAGGCATAGCCTCAGCCCATTTCATGAAGTAATCAACAGCCACAATAATATGATGGTGCCACCCAGCCGAAGCTAGGTTGCAATCCATAAAATCGATCCCCCACTTGGTGAAGGGACCGGCAGTGATAATGGGATGTAACAGGGTAGGTTTCGAGCGCATATTACATGCAAACACCTGGCAAGGGTGGCACCACTTGACCGCATAAACACAATCATTAAAGATCGACGGCCAGAAATAGCCCACTCTTAAAATATTTTGAGTTGTAGAAATCCCAGATAAATGACCACCACACGCCCCTCCATGGCAATCATTCAGCACTACCTCAGCCTCCTCATGAGTTAAACAATGTTGTAAAATGGAATCTAACCCATGGCGGTACAAAGTGTTATCTACTATGAGGTAGTTCTTAGAGACGTGACGTAATCGTCGTCGTTCATCTCGTGAGAGGTGAGTAGGGATCTTCAATGTTTGTAAATATATTATGATATCCCCATACCATGGGTCTAACGTTTAGATTAAGAAGATGTGTTCATCAACAAACATATCTTCACAAACCAACTCCTCGGCCTCGCTTGGGAAATCCGATATAAGCTCTACAAAAATTAAAGACTTCTTTAATTTTGCCAAAACAAACTCAAGATCGAATTCTTACAGAATGACAATCCATTTATTATATTTTCCCCCAATCATCCTTTTGATGAGGACAAATTGAAATGGATTGACATGGGCTACAACCAAGGTCTGGCGAAGGAGAATATAATGTCTCAACTGCTGAACCGCATGTACAGTAGCTAAAGCAAGCTTCTCGACATGAGAATAACGAATATCTGTGTCAATAAGGTTCTGGCTCAAATAATATATGACATGCTCCTGGAGCTCCTCATCCTCTTGAGCCAAAACCATACCAATCGTCTCTAATAACGCAGCCACATATAATAGAAAATCACGCCTATAGTCCAGGGGACTAATCACCGGGGCCATTGCTAGGGCTTGCTTGAGTGCATCAAAGGACTCCTGGGCTCGCTCATCCCAATGAAAGGGGGTGTCCTTCTTCAAGAGACACATGAAGCCTCTAGTCAAATTGGCAAAGTTGACAACAAATCTTCATAAGAAGTTTTCCATGCCTTGCAAACACTGAAGATGATGAATATTCTTCGGGGGATACAACTGAAGTATTGCCTCAACCTTCAAAGGGTCGACTCTTATACCCTCTTTAGAAATGATGAATCCTAACAAACGACCTGACTTCACACAAAAGATGCACTTATGAGGATTTAATCTAACCGAATAGTGCCGCATATTTCGAATAAAAATCTCAAGTGATAGGGATGACGCATTCTCATGCGAGAATGAGCAACAAGGTCATCCAAAAATACTTCGATAATTGACTTGAGATCGTGGAAGATCAAGGTCATTGCCCACTGAAATGTAGCTCTGGCATTTTTAAGGCCGAAAGGAATTTTTCAATATGCAAACGTTCCCCAAGGACAGATAAATACAGTCTTATGTTGGTCCTCAGGTTTAATCTGTATCTGATTATATCCGAAAAATCCATCCATGAAGGAAAACACCTCGCTACCAGCACACTCATCCAAAATCTGATCAATAAATGGTGTGGGGAAATTGTCCTTAGGACATGCACGATTCAAATCACGGAAATCAATACATATGCAGATCGCTCCCTACCTCTTATTAACCGGAATGAGGTTTGAAACCCACTTCGTCAAGGGAACGGGATAGATGAAACCGACTTTCAATAGCTTCTCTATCTCTGCCTTAATCACAAGTGTTTTCTTAGGATTCACCGCACGTAAACGTTGTCGAATAGGCTTAGCATTGGGGTAAGTCTTAATCTCATGCTTGACAATACGAGGGTCAATACCTAGCATCTCATCATAAGACCAAGCAAAAATATCACAGAACTCCTTAAATAGCTCGATGTATTCTAGAATCTTAGCATGGGAACATTCCACCCCAATATAGACATTCTCTATCATGCTAGGATTGCGAGAGATGTTGATAGGAATCGTTGAAGATATCTTCGCCATGTTTCCATCAGCCATCGGACCAGGAGAGCTTAATGGAACCATAGGACTACCAAATCTCTGACTAAGAACCGCCCTAAAATCCTCACGCTCCAAGCGGTCAAGCTCCAGAAGAAAGTATGATCTATGATGGAGTTCTTCCCATGGTGGCTCAACTCTTGACATAGCCTCAATAATCGCTTCATCTGAAGGGAAAAATGTATCAAGGCAGTCGTGTGCGTGAGAAGACTATACTGCCCATGCCGGTAGCACATACGGGTCCTCCTCCTTAGTTTGTGAAGAGGAAGGACTAGGCTCTGCAACACACTTGATATTGGCTTGATAAGCTATCATAGTTGTAGGCAACGACACGTCCATCATGATGGGCTCACTCGAAGTACTCGATGTAGGAAGAATCCAAGGATCTTCCATATGACTCGTGAGAAAAGACATCAATCTCATAGATGTAGAAGCCTCATCGGAACTAGATCCTATCATAAGGATCGGTGCAGGATAACTAAAGCTTCCCATGAGGGATGGATACATGCCTACACCCACACTCCCAGTTGCCAGCTGAGAATGTTCAACGATCAGGATTGAAGCTCCCGAAGATGCGGTAATAGACGGATTCTTGAATGTCATTTGATCAATCATTATGATCTTCCCGTTATGTGGAAATCATACAACGCGGAACAAGGAAGAAGCAACGGCTTGCATACTATACATCCAGTTCCTACCCAGCAATATATTGTAGTCAAGGGGCACATCAACCACCTCGACCTCTATCGCAACGGTCTTCCCTCCCAAACAGACTTTAAGGGAAGGAAGGATTCCATGTGGCCTAAAAGATCTCCCATCGAATGCAGTTAACATGGTCACTGATTTAGACAGCTCAGGGGAACCCAGACCCTTCCAACAGGATAAAGACATCACAGAAGCAGCAGTGCCCTCATCAATCACAGTGCGCTTGACGATCATATTAAGAAATTCTACATGAATCAAAAGAGACACATAGTATGGAAAGCGAGGCTAAAGTCCTGCGATTTCAAATTTTATCATGGAGGAAGAATCATCATCGTTCACACCAAGGGTAGAAAGCAACACCTTCCTTTGCGAAGGACAACTCTGAAGCGCTTCCAATGCAGACATCGCACAAGGAGTGTGGCCCAAATCCTCGACAACTGAATAGTTCTGGGTGGCTCGGGCATTTGGATTATGCCCTGAACGCTTAAGGACTCCCTTAGGAATGCGAGGTATAGTCTCAAGTTTATCCATAGGTTTCTCAATACGCAAAGGGGACCTTGGTGGATCAGGCTCTTTTCCTAGGCTGGGTTGTGACGAACCATCATCTTTTGCATGGGTCACAACTTTCGCAGCACGGACCATGTTAATGCAACCACGACCACTAGTCTCCAGCGGATCTTGATCACCACCAGACTGGTTATGGGACTTCGAGTTCATATTTTGATTGTGCAGTAAAGGGTTAGTTATCACAGCTGAGCCCTGTGCCAAGAATCTCAAAGCTTCCTCAATACAAGGGCACAAGTAAGTGAGGTGATCATCCTTACATAACTTGCAAGGGAACTTAACCTTACGTTTAGCTTGCCTTTTCCCTCCAACATTCTGATCGCTCTTGTCATTAGCATTCTAATTCTTATTCCCACCCTTACGATTATTTTTACCCTTTTTTCTATTCCATCTGGGCTGTTGGTTACCTCTCTAGTCCGATGATTGCATAGAAAGTACACTCGCTATTTGGGCGGGTTGAGACCAAGCCATAGCTTGTACTGAAGTAGATTGGTTGATTGACAATTGAATAACTTGTTTTGCAACTGAATTTGCAGGTTTCGCACTTGCACAACCCACAATGCCATCGACATGTGGTCCAGGTTTGACTTTGGGGTCGAAACTGGAACGCGGAGCATTGGGAATAATCTCATATAACAAACCAGACTGAGCATAGATCAAGTCCAGTTCTTGTGCCCTAAAAATCACTTGTTCCTCATTCTACACTCCAGATGTAGAAACATCCTTCGCTATATACGGCAATAACGAGTTGAGGAACCACTCGAGGAGGAACTCCGGCGGTATAAAGGCTTTAATTAACCTCTTCCGTCTACGCCACTCTTGAATGTGATCAGAGATATGTGTGGCTTTATCTTTCCAAAATGTCAACAAGAGTTCAGTACCAACATCATAACACACTGGCAGCTGGAAGTGGTTAATAAAAGTCATCGCAAGGTCATCGAATAAAGAGAAAGCTCCCCTAGGTAACTCTATATACCATTTCACGGCAGGCCCTGTAAGGGTGCGTTGAAATAGTCTCAAATGGATTGAGTCCTGATGTAAGGAATTCAAAGAGCACCATAGGTGAAATGTAGTAATGTGTTCGCTCAGATCCTCTCCTGGTTTTCCCTTGAACTTAGGTATGTCCGAAGGAAGCTTGGTAGGGACAGCCGGCCAAGCCGGGTCATGAGCTACAGGATCGTTTGTCAATGTCGACAAGTCAGGAAGATTGAGCGTCACGAGGAAAGGAATCCTAGGATGATGAGGTCGATGGACCACTCCCTAATTCATATAGGTCTGGTTACCACCATGGCCTTGGCCATAGTGCCCTCCTCCCATATGACCCATATAGGGTGGCGTGGAAGCACCATAGTGTGGTGGACCTTAACTAGTAGGAGCTACAAAGCTGTAATTAGGAGAGTAAGCAGGTTGTTGATACCTGCCCCCATAAGGTGAAGAACCATACCCATACTATGTCCCATGATAAGGTCCATAAGTCATTACATGCGATGTCCCATGAGACACTCTATAGGTAGGAAGATACGCTCTGGAAGTAGGAATATACATACTGGAAGTAGGGATATATGCCCCTAAAGTAGTAACATGACCTCTAGAAGCATGAACATAACCTCCCGAAGCAACGGGCAGTATGTAAACCTAAGACACAATCGGTCTAGTAACCGCAGTACAGACCTGACTCGTAGCCATGTGCCGACTCGAAGGACCACATGAATAAGGTGGAGGGTGAACATTTGAAGAACTAGGGACAGAGGATGAAGGAATCTGAGTAATAATGTATGTGTTGTTCCCTATCATCACTCGTCTCGGATCTAGTATCCTAATAGGATCACTAACCCTAGACCTAGGAGGGATATGTGATGTAACTTCCACCACTGGGATGGAAGCTGCAATGTGACTAGTGCTCCCAAACCTCTCCGCATGGTAAGGAATAAGAGTACCCCCAGGCATAGTGTTAGGCTCAAAGTCAGATTCGAAATGAAATGCCAAATCATGCGTAGGAAAACCAGACATACCATACCTACCATAGCTAGTGCTGGTGGGTTCAAAATGAGTCTCGGCATCCTCTAGCATTCCATGCCAGTAACATGTCAATGGGGAATCAACCCTAGAGTGAGTAGGTCTATCATGCATGGTTCCTATTTTAGAAATCATAGGACCTAACTCAGCCAAGTCGGGTGAAGGATCGTAAGTAGGAGTAAACTCCCCATCGTCTACACAAATGGGAGATGGTGGTTCAGGAATACCTTCTAAATGGTCTCCCATGGTGTGTGAATCAATGTGCGAAATAGTCTACCTGGATTGTCTAGGTCTCTCTCCCAAAGGAGGAGGAGAAGTAGAAGGCAGAAGTCCTGCTAAACGACGAAAATGGCGAGGAGCCGCACCCGAATCCACAATGAATAAAAAAATAAAAAAATACTCTCTATTTACATAGACCCTAGGCCAACTATCGTGCACAGAGAAATCACTAATAAAATATAAATCCAAATTCAAGCAAACAAGGGCTGGATAAGTGAGCTCCTGAATGAAGCAGGTATGTCTCGCCTAGGAGAGGCTTGAGATTCCCATACACAACAAGCAGAGGTACGTAACCAATTATTGTGGCCCTCAGATTCAACGTGTAAAGTGACTGTGATGTACGACCCCAACCTGGCCGGGACACCCACAGAATAACCCCTACAAAGTACCCCCTCAATATCCTAGGTAAGGCCATTAAGGTCACCTCAATATAATCAATGCCCAGGTGGATAGTCGCAGGCGGGATTGACGGTATTGGCAGGGTAGCAAAGCTTGAAACTCTCGAAAGAGCCCCCAGATATGAATACAATCCTGGAAATATCGTCGGTGCTACTCAGTTATGACTAGGGGTCATCCCAATCAATAACCACTCACACTGCCTCGTGCTTAACTCCCTTTTGAGAGGAGGATCTTGAGAAACACTGGTTATACCGAGGATTTCACACACTCACCTGGACAGACACATACATGTTGTTGTTTAGTGATCTTGGAGAATTTACTTACAATGAACTATTCCAAGATCCTGAAACCTAAGCTTGTTGGTGCACCCTATAAAAGAAAAGAGTGTAGTTCATTTTAATTTAGCATTGATTTTAATTGGCTTTATTACTCAAAAGAGGGATATGGTCATGCAACTAATGGTGTTATGACACAACATGAAGTAAAATGCACACCTAACAATCAATGCAAATGCATTGTGTCCATGAAAACAGGGTATGCTACTATGTGAAATGCACAATTTTTCTTCAAATGATGAATGCAAGCTTTCCTATATGAAGTCCTAACTAATACTCCAAAGCAAATCTAGTGCAAGTACAATGCAAAATGCAAAATTCAATGCATGATGATAGGCAAATGTTTTTGGATTTTTTGAAATAAAATGAGATGCAAAAAGCAAAAGAATGATTCTATGATCCCTAGACTCTGCAAGCACACATAAATAGCACTCGAGCAAAGCACTAAGGTAAAAGAACTCTAATGCACTAATCTCAAACAAAAAATAAAAAATGCCATGACAAGAACCTTCTTAAAAAGAAAAAATTTAGCCTAAAAAAAAACGTTTCTGGTCAGAAACAGAGGTATAAACAAACTCAGGCAGTGCCAAAGGAGACTCAGTAATCATCAAACTTCACCTATCAACCATTTAACTTCCACAAAAAGGAAAAATTAAGGGCATACACGACTGTTCGCAGTAAACCCATGTGTATATGCAAAAATCGAAGAGAAACCCATGTGTATACGCGACTATGAGTTAAAAACTCGTGTGCAGGAAGAAAGGTGCATAAAATCAAGGAAAACAAATAGGCAGAGACAAAATTCACACCAATCAGACACTACCAGGAAAACATGCCCCCAGACCCGACACAGAAACAAGAGAGAAAGAGCAATTCAAATTCATTGAATGCCGATAGAACAACCCCCAAAGGACAACTACTAGGAACTCCCCAGTGGAGTCGCCAATTTTGTTACAAAAATAAATTCCTATGGCTTGGGGTACCACAATAGACAACTTGACTCCAGAAATCAATCCTTTCCAATATGCAATAGAAAATTAAAAGTCTAACACTAAAGGATCAAACTTGGTACCTTATTCCGGACAGTTGAAGTAGATCCCCGTTGAGCTTTCCAACTTCAGCTTGAATTGATAGATTACTTCCTCAACAACAAGTAAACAACACAAGCATTCTATGTATCATGGTGTTAGATCTATTCTAGCATATATAATGAATAATGTATAAGCATTTGACATAATCCAATGGATAAAATATTCATTCAAACACACATTATTGGACAGGAAAAGATATTTCTATTAATATAAATTAGAGATTACAAGATACAACCTCTGTCAGCACGTCTGTGAATGGAGAAACTGAATCCCCCACTTGGGCCTCCACCACTTCAATCCTCCATCTCTATATAGCAAGCTCACAAGCAAAAGGAAAGCTTGGGAAGAACACAACAATGCTCCAAGGGACAAAGGGATGCAGACTCAAGCATAAGTTCTGGCAACAATGGACTATAGTTTCTTTGCTCTCAACTCTCTCTTATGCCTTCAATGTACCAAGGGGTTCCTTATATAGCTCTTCAAATGGATAATGAAAGGTCGAATCTGAGTGATCTCAAGGCATAGGGAAGGCCAGGAGTCAAGTGAGTTGGATCCATGTCAAGGAAAACTCCAAAAGGATTTGGATTTTGTACACATCCTGATGTACGTGGTTTTAGTGGTCAAACCCGCGTATATACGCGCTTATAGGTTTAAAATTTTCGTGTATCATTTTTCTCATGTTTTTAGGGATGGTCAAGGAAACATCAAAGGACAAAAAATGGTCCATGGGGTCTAAGGAGTCTGCAGCAGGACATGGGAAGGCCATAAAAAGTGCGATTCACCTGGAGTGGTGAAATTAGCTATAACATGTAGTTCATTGTGTCAAGTCTACGCATTGTTGCACTGACATAACTCATGAATTCTAGCAGAACAGAGAAAAAAATATCAAAGCGAGTAGAACTAGAGGAAGACTGCTTCATCACATAATTTCATCAACAATTTTAGAAAGCACGCAAAAAGGAATGACATGATAGACATATCAAGAAGAAAAAGTTCAATATAGGAGATCTAGTTTTGCTCTATGACAACAAATTTTTTAAGCACCAAGGAAATTTTTGAATGCACTAGTTCATTCTATAAGTGATAAGTCTTGTGACAGAAATAGGTGATGTTTAGTTGTAGAAATTGAATAGAGAAACCATGAAAGGATTTGTCAATGGAAGTTGGCTAAAATTGTGTAGGGACAACCTTCCTTTCGCATAGTAATGTGAGTAATATATGGATGAAATGAAAAAAAAAATGTCATAGAAGAGAAAAAGAATTTTTAGATTACGCAGAAGGCATGCATGAAGGAGAATCAAATTGTGTACAAAGATCTATGTACAAGCCTTAAAGAGAAGATATGATGGAAAGATGGCATAAAAGAAACATCATAAATGAAATAATTGGTTGTAATATTTTCAAATATCAACAAATCTAGACCAAATCCATACCGGGAATCACAGGACCATGGTAAGCATTGAATGTAAATTAGGGCATGAAGAGGAATGACACAACTAGAAGCAAGCAATGCAATAATATGAGAAGAGATGAGATAAGCACATAGTTCCTTGGAAATTAAAAGCAAAGTGTAGACAGATCTAGGTTGTGAATCTGAGTTGTTGAGTTAAGTAGAAAATCCATGGCACCATCAAAGGAAAAGGAAGCAACATTTGTCCCATAAACAAAGAAAGTGCACACAAAGAAACCATTAGTACCAATATAGGAAGAAATCCTAGGAGCATTAGGGTTAGGAAAATCAAGGTTTCCAAGAGCATATGTGCCTCTAAGGAATCCAACAATGAATCTAGTTAGCTTATCCAAGGTTCCAAAGTATGAGCTTATAAAACCAACGATCCTATATAAGATCCTATTTGAGGGAGATGTATTAAGCATAGTAGGAGCTTTGTAGTATGCAGACCATGACATTATGGAAGCAAGCAAGTTTATGGAGCTAAATGGGGAGAAGTATCTATGAACCAAAAGTAATTGAGACTCACCTACAATGATAGTTGTGCCACAACAGTGGCTGGTGGGACTACAGTGAACAAGGGTATTGAACTTGCTAGAGATTACACAATTTGGAAGAAGTCCAGAAATCAACAACTATGTCCAATTGCTATTGAACTGTGTTAAAATAGGGTTTCTATGGTTGGATAGGTTGGTATCAATTGATACCAAAATTATTGTGTAGATCACCAAATTACCATCATTAAGGGAAAACCCAACACCATTGTTTAGGGATAAGAAGCAAGAAAAATCACTAATAGAAAGAATGAAAGAAAAATATGATATGCATAGAGGACAACATAGATTGGACACATCATCAGTATAGATGATGATTCAATAACAATTGTGATGTAAGTGTTGGCTTGCAAAGTATTGAGCAAATGTCGCAAATACCAAGTTCTTGTTGGAGTGATAGTACCAATATAAAAGTGCGTAGCAGGATTGCAAATGAACTAGGAAAAAAATGTGTTCAATGATTTTTTAGTTGATTACAAAGAAGTGTAGGAAAACGGTATGGGGTTTCAATATGCATGTTGTTTTATTTTTATTGCATTGGTCGCATGGAGGGAGTTAGATGAGATGTAGTTCATGGGGAGTGCGTAGAATCTATGTCTAGAAGTATGGTATGTGAGCTTGTGGAATGCTGCACAGAAGAACAAGAAGATGGACAACAATGTAATATTTTATACTTATAAGAAGACAATCTAGAAGAGCATTGAGAACATATTGGACATTTAACCTTATACCATTGAAGCATATAAAGAATTTGCATGTTTTAAGGTGGGAATGCATCACATGCTCATTCAAAGAAAATAGGGATCCAAAAGAATAATGGTTGTAAGAAAATCTATAGAAGTTCATTGCAATGGTGAAAGGCAGTAGTAGACTTGAGTGGCTTGGGATGAACAATAGGTGAGTGTTGGGGGCATGCTGTAGCATAATTTTGGACCAATTTTAGTAATTTCATGCAAAGAGTGTACCACACAATGGGTTGGACAAGGGACAACACACACAAAATAAGTAAGTTAGTTAGAATCCATTCGGAACTTTTGGTCCATTAGTTGGGATAAATCCCCATTTTGAAATGTATAAATATGTAAATGGGGGAATGTGAGATAGTGTTGGGAGTATGGTTTTGGATTAAATCTATTGTAAAAATTTGAGAGGAATGGGAGGATAGATGGGTTATTTTGGCTATTAGAGATAGAGATCTTATGTAAGAGAGTGGTGCACCTGTTTTGTAAGAAATTGTTGTATGATAATAACAATGTGATATTCTTGCGGTTGAAATGGCTATGTGTTATGATGAATGATTCGTTTACTATGCACATGTTTCATAATCTGTTTAAAGTTTATTATTACAGATATGTTATTTGTTTCTATGAACATTCAATATGTTTCCATGAATGAGAAATATGTTTATATGAATGTATTATATTTTTTTGTGTGCATGTTATGAAGATAAGTAGAATTTTTAGCATATGTATTAGGGTTTTGTTGGTAATTTAATGTTGAACCTTGGGTTTGGCTACTCTATGCCAAGAAAAATATGGGACACCTACTCAGATTTCAATCATATCATCTATCATTACATGCATGGAAAGTAATGTTCCACTTAAGTGACCTATCATGTGTTGTTTTACCGATTTAATTTGGTGATATTGACTCACTATTGACTTTACGAATTTCATTCCACATGGGAGTCATCAAATCATAGAAAATATGAGTGGAGTAATTCCCACTCTAATTGGATGATACAACACCTTCCTCATAATGATGTTGGTCCATCTCTAGGTCTCCCAAGTATGGAGAAGGAAAGAGTGTCATGAAGTGGTCCATCTAGTTAGAAACTGAATCTAGTATGGTCATCTTGGCACATATGTCATCAATAATTTCCTAAGTAGATGAGTAGTTTTGATCTATATTTATTTACAACTAATCATAACGCGTTCCTAGGTCGGAAACTTTGTCGGATATCTCTCATCTATATTTGTTATCCATAGGGGGAATGAGACCCAGAAAGGGTTTATGGAAGAGAGGTAGCAATTTTATTATTTTAGTGCAAGGATTCTATTGATATGGCTGTGAAATAGGGGTTTGGAGATGTGAGTTCACATAAAGGATTATTGGAATGTTACGAATATTTTCATCTCAACATAATAATTCTATTGAGATAGTTTCGAGATAAAGTTATGACTGGGATCTAGATTTATTTCTACTAAATGGAGCATAATTTTACTCCTTGTCATATATTATTTCATGTATAGAATTCCCAAATGATTAATACTTCAATTTATGTAGGAAATTTGAGGATTGGTTACAAAGAAAAGGGTTTCAAAGGCCCTAACAATAAATAAATTATAGTTTGCATAGTTCTCTAATATTCTTATAAGGTCCAATACTAGTACTCAACAAAATATCTCATGCCACTAACTAAGGAGGCTAGACCATGATTTTAGTCAGTATACCTAACTACCAAGGTTCTAGAGAGTAATATTCTTGAGTGGTGTGCTCAATATTATTATAGAAACAATACTATCAATCACATTATCTAAATATGATTCCAAGTCACCTATGGTACATCCAATATATTTGAGGCTATGTGGAAGTGACATTTTATATACAAGTGATGCATGATGATATACTGCTTGAAGGGGTACCAACAAGGGCTACAATGGTGTCCAAATAGATGAAACCTATTGTATTCATGCATGTTGTATTTCATAACAACAAATTTACTTGTTGAGCCAAATATCATTGTGTTATTTTTAGAAATTGGAACATAACTCTAGAAAAAAATCTTCACTTTTTGGTTCATGAAATTTCTCTAATACAAAATGTTATGTAGCTTAATTGCATAATGGGAAAGTCATGGAAGAAATAACAAAAATAGATTTTTTTTAGAATGAAATCAATATAATTATCAAAACAATAGTCAATTGTAGATAATCAAATGCCACAATAGCAATACTTTTATTCTTGAATATATTGTTCACTCACCTCTTCGAGGGGGAAGCCTCCAAATGGTAAAAGGTCCAATGGAAACATACTTTGAAAGAAATCTTATCATATTGATTGTACTCCTTTATATAGTTTCTAGTGAACAAAATTTCTAGTAGGTGATACCATAAAAGAAAAACATTTATTCATTAAATTATTGTTTGCTTTCCTCTTCAATGGGGAAAACCTTCGAATGAGAAAATCTCCAATTTGCATCTACTCTATATAGTTTCTAATGAATGAATTTTCAAGTGAGGGAAACTTCTACTAGGAAAAACCTTGTAGTAAGAATTCTTAGAAATATTTATTTCACAACATATCTTCCTCATGGCCTTTGGTTAATATATATGGATTCAATATATAGAAACTTATATATATTTAAGGGGGTGATAGGTTGTTTAATCACCTCAATATTTCACAACAGGAGTAACTAAATATAATGTGTGTTAAATTTCCAATACAAAGTCTAAACACTTGTGAATTTTTGTACACTATATATGTAGGCTACAATCTCATATATCACATTATTTTATCTAATGTGATTCTAAGAAAAGGAAATTTCATGACCACACTTTATAAATCCCAAGCTATCTCAATTAACCTTGGAAATGATCCTTGAACACCTATCATGAAACCAAAAACTAACTCATAAATAATTCCAATATCTTTACTAACAACTCATAGCTAAATTTCTCTAAGATTCTCTCCATATCCAATATGGTTAATTACTATCCAAGATCCATGGTATGGTGGCTGAAATTTGAAATATTAACTCATGTGGATTCTGTATCAAATCCTATAGAAGAGGTTAAGTAGCAAATGTTACACCCAATATCTCTAAAATTATGATCTAGGTGTTTGAGATATTTTCTGGAAGTGTTTATATCAACCTAATGATTCCTTATACCAAAAAATATAAAATACCTAATTCATCAATGGAATGGAAATTGGTTCTATAGCAATGGACAAACTAATAATTCTTTTTTCAAATATAAAACAAGTGCTTAATAAAAAATTCAAATGAAATACTAAAGGAATGCAATGGAAAACACAATCAACCTAAATCCCATATATGGGCATTAAAATGAACTAATAGAAGGTTATGGAAAAGTGAAAAGTAATTATAATTAAGGGAAAATGGGTAGCAAAAGATGTCAATTATGCAACTCATCAACGAGTTAGGGTAGGACCTTACATAAACATTGGTAACTACTGCCCTTCACTACTAACTCATGCTCCACTTCCAATGATAACTAAACCATCTCAAAAGGAGTGGATGGATCCAAGATGTTGACTCAAGCCTTGATAATGGGATTTAAAGCACTAACAAACCTACTAACTCAAAAATTGTTTATATCCAAGTGCTTGACATAGTGGAATGATATATCC
Source organism: Pseudotsuga menziesii (assembly GCA_001517045.1). Lineage (NCBI taxonomy): Eukaryota > Viridiplantae > Streptophyta > Pinopsida > Pinales > Pinaceae > Pseudotsuga > Pseudotsuga menziesii. Next base: position 35,397 of record LPNX011018126.1, on the reverse strand, counting down.
TCTTCATTAATGGTCTTAATCCCTTGGGTTAACAAAACACGAGTTTCAATCTAGTGATTCTTCTACTACTTGAAAGAATGATTCCTATGACATTGGAATTTAAACAATTTTTAGGTTAAAATCTCACTATAAACCCTTATTTTTTTCTACATAGTGTGCTACATATAAGTGTGGCATTTTAAAACTAAAACATGACCAACCAAACCTTCCCATTGTAATGGTGCATCCTTCATCTAAAACATTGAGTTATCCCCTCTAAACAATTCTCTATTTTATCCACACTTTGAACCCTACAAAACTCAAGAAATCAAAACTTCTAAAATTCTGTCATCATATTGAAAGGATACAACTCCCACTATTCATGAATTTTTAGCTCTTCTAGAATACCCCTTTCCTCATTATTATTCATTTTCCTTAGTATGGAATACACTTCACTATTTTTAATAATAAAGGTAAGTGTGCTCAAATTAACATTTAATGCCAAAAAAGATGAAGGCTTGAACTCCTAACCATTGTTATTCTACTCACCCTAAACTTCCTATGCTCTAGATGAGGATGGTGGGGATTTTTTACCTTGTATGTCCTTACCATTATTCCCTTTTGTAAATAGGTTGATACAAATTTAGTTAGCACACTTCATTGCTTTTCTAATTTAAAATAAAAAATCATCTTATAATAACTAACTAAACATGACTACATTACTTTTCTTTCCTTACTCCTAACAAGCAACAACTAGTTAAGGAAGCATGTCAACTAATTAATCCAATGAATGCATCCCTAACATGGTCAACCCATAGTTTATGTTGTGAAAAGCTTTACACCAAAACTAACATAGTCGATGACCCTTTCCCACCCACACTTAATCAAAAACTTAGGTATAACATATCTAAGCTATTTTAATATTTCATAATCACATGGTCATTGATAAAATCATTTACTAGCTTTCCGTTTAGTAATATCTTATCATCATTATGTGTAGAACTCCAACATTGGTTCACATTTACACATATATATCTCCAAATGAATTGGTTCCCACTTACCCATATATATATCCAAATGGTTTAGCCAATGAACCTCCCTAAAAGATAATCTCTTAAAATATAATCTCTTAATCATATTGATTGTTGTCAACCATAAGGTACAAATCCCATATTCACTCAAAGATAAAATAACACAAGTCACCTTGAAACACTACTAATATGGTCCATGGTCCATTCTCATTGTGGTCATATGTCTCAAGCATGGGATCTATTCTCTAGTCAAATTTAACAACTAAGATAATTATATTTTCCCATGAATTTAAATGGCATTTAAAAGGGAATCAATTTTATAATGTTTGGACTTGTAATCATAACAACACTATGATAATCTTGCACTTTTTCCTAGAATTTTAACTATCCAACATTATTCAACATTATTCTGGTGAGGATCCAAGCATGCATCCAACTTCATTCCACCATGACACAAGAAGACAATATATTGATTCAAATTATTAAAATTACTATAATTATCCATAATTTAATAATGATTGATTATAACACGTTTAAAAATATTTAATTATAATCGATTTCCATACTTTAAAACCTATGTGATATAATCATGCATTCCTTACTCATAAATTAGAAGTTAATTTTAAAAAAAATGATATAATCAAATCTTGACTCATAAATTAGATATGTTTTATTATATGTCTGGGGGAGGGGAACTCAAATTACTTAAAACTGATTAAAACCAAAACCATTAGTTAACAGTAACCAACACTCTCAATTTCCAAGATCCTTATGAATATAATTATACAAATGATCTAATATAATATCTATAAAGAATAAATAAAGATTATTATATAAATATATATACTTTCTCTTTATATATATATATCAATTCCAGCAAAAACCACATAAGGGTCAAGCGACGCTGGTATAAAGATACCAGGTCCTGGTTAAACCATTGAGAGATCAGTGAAAATGTTACATTGCAAAATATTAATAACATTAAAAATATTGTTACTTCTAAGTTTAAAGAGAAAATGTGGTGTGAGAAATATTTATAAGCTAAAAAAAAATTAAGATATTATAAGGAGGTCATCAACCATACTCTAGAAGATCAAAAGTATCTCTTTGTTTTAACTAGTTCAAAGAAAAATATTAATATAACAAATATAAGAACAAACTCTCATGAGATACATAGTGAAATAGGTCGTTGGGAAGTTCCTAAAACACCATGGGTGGAAAGGAACTGCCATCTCTGTGAGAATATGAACATTGAGGATGAAAACCGCTTCCTCTTAGAGTGCCCTATGTACACCCACATTATATCTCAGTTTCATAATCTTTGTTGCAATACCGACCTTCCTATCCTTTTCACATGTCAAAATTATATTGAACTTGGGTCGCTTATCTCCAAGCTCTTTGAGCATAGGAATACAATCTTAAAACAAACTAAACAATTTGTTTCTTTAGGTCCGATAGGCCAAAGTTTGGTCTCAAGGGACGTTAACTATCATCATCATCATTATCATCATATATATATATATATATATATAATTTTCTCCTATATAATAGACTCTCTCTCTCTCTCTCTCTCTCTCTCTCTCTGTATATATATACTTTCTCCTATTGAAAGCATAGCTATAACTAGGTACCTATTATAAAAGTACATGATAAATAACATGGGAGATTAGAGATGACCTAAAATTTCTTTAAAATTTAATGAAGACCATCTACCACTCAAGAGACGCTGATATAAAAATTCCATGGCTTGGTTAAACCATTGGGAGATTGAGGGAAAATGTTACTTTGCAAAATATCAACAACATTTAAAATACTATCTCATCTAAGTTTAAAATGAAAATGTGAAGCAAGAAATATTTAGAGGTAAAAAAAATACTATATGGAGGTCATTAACCCTATTTTAGATGATCGAATATCTATGTCTTAACTAGTTCAAAGAATAAAATTAATATAGTGAAGATAAGAATGAACTCCCATGAGCTACACAGTGAAACAATGCCTTGGACAATTCTTACAACATCGTGGGTAGAAAGGATTTTCCATCTTTGTTAGACAATGAGAATTGAGGATGAAAGTCTCCCTTAGATTGTTATGTGTAGACCCACATCCGATCGGAGTTTGATAATTTGTGGTACAATATAAACCTTCAAAATCTTCTAATGTGCCAAAACTATGATGACATAGGTGTTAAAATAATGTAACTTCGAAGATTATCCTACTTGTAGTTCACATCATTATTATTATTATTATTCCTGCTTCGAGATATGTCATTAATGTAAAAGGTCATGTAATAGTCATGAGGTAAATCCTCCTTTTTAAGTCAGGTCAATAATGCCAAGGAAATATTAATATAAATATTATTTTGAGTTTTCCTATGTAGGTCGGCCCTATCAGTTTGATAGGTTGTCTTGGTTAGGTTAAAAGTTAAGTCAAGTGAATAGTATAAATAGGGAGGCGTGCTCCCTCATTTATACACACTTACTCACTCATGTATTATGCAAGAGAAAGAAAGAGGAAGGACAACGAAGGAGGAGGAGAAGTGTCTTTGTTGTCTTGGCTCTTATGTTAGGGTTTAGTCTCTCTCTCTCTTATGATACCTTGACATTCTTAGGAAATTAAATTCCGGTAATCTATATTGAGGAAGTTTTGTTGGGTTTTTCCCTTTCGGGTTTCACAGGATAAATTGTTGTGTACCTTATGATTGTGTTTCTTTTAGACATCCTCTTTATTCTATTATTGTGAAAATGTATTAAATGCTCATGAAGTTAGGAGTTAATATATAACAACATATAAAACATAACATGGTATCATATATATACTGAAAAGGGTGGATTTAACTTAGTAAATCTATCTCCCCTTCTCTGGAAAAGAAAATTAGGATTTCCTACTAAAGAGGAATTTTTGGGTGTGACATTGGGAAATGTGCCCCTCCTAGGTGCATATTTTGGTACCTGGACCAATTTTTTCCATGGGAATATCCTCAAGAAATTCAAACCCTAATTTTACTTACAACCAGAAAACCAGAAATCCAGAACCAAAACCAGAAACTACAGTCCATAATTTTGCAAGTCAAGTATCAAGGGTTAGAATTTGGATTCTTCAAAACTAACTATACCGGCATAATCATCTCAGTCAAGTCCATATTTTGGTTAGTTTAGTTTCCATTTCTGAGAAATTTCAGTTTTTTGTCATTTTCTATTCTCCATGACAAGAGGCTCCAAGCACTAAGTTTGATGACAAGTTGGAAGGCATAGAAAAATTTTGTGCTTGGAAATACAGAATTGGAATCATTCTAGAAGAGAATGATCTTGGAAATTTTATCAACGAATTTTTCTCGAATCCCAAAGAAGATGAGGCAAAGGAAAAGTAGAAGAAGGACATGATTAGAGCCAAGAGGATCATAGCAGATTCTATCAAGGATCACTTGATTCCTGAAGTGTCCTCCAAGGATACACCTAAGGATATGTTTGATGCCATATCAAGAATGTATCAAGGAATAAACATCAACCAAAAGATGAATTTGAGAGCCCAACTCAAAAGTACAAACATGAGCAAGGGTGAATCCATCCTATAATATTTCACAAGGGTTTCTCAATTCAAAGAACAACTAGAATCAATTGAAGACAATATTGACAGAGATGGATTAATAATGACCGATCTCAATGGTCTTACTAGACCATGGGATTATTACATCTAGACAATTTGTGCATGAAAGGAAATCCCAGAATTTGAAATTCTATGGGAAGAATGTGTTCAAGAAAAAAATAGAGTAGAAAACCAAGAAGCACTACTTAGAGACGATGACCATGATGTAACTACTCATGCTAGAAGAAGAAAAGGAAAACATCATCTCAATAAGAAAACTCATAAGGAGTCTCATCCTCCAAAGAAGTTTCAAAGGAATAAAAAGGGATATTACAAGTAGAAAGACTTCTCCTCTTATCAGTGTTACCATTGTGATAAGATAGGACACATTGCCAGAAATTATCCAACAAGGAAAGAAAAATATAAGAGGAGGAATAAAAAGATACATCATGCTCATTTAGTCGAATAAGAAGAAGAAGAACCTTCGAAGAAGTTAGAAAAGGAATAAATTGGAGAATATATTTTATTATCCTCTTTCTATGGGTTCATGAAACTTGGAAATGGCACATGGCTAATTGATAGTGGCGCTTTAAAGAACATGACAGGCCAGAAGAAGATGCTCTCTAGTATTGAAGAAAATGAATATTCTCAGAAAGTTTCACTAGGAGATGACTATCAATATCCCATCAAGGACATCTGAGAATGTTGTTAAGGAAAGCACACCCTTATAACCTAGGGTCTCTGGGGTTACCAACGTACTAATTTAACTAGTAGACAGTTATCCATTTCATAATTTGAAATAGAAATAGGAAGAAATTAGGCATACCTTATTTATGATGGTCAATACTAGATTTTCTTCTTCTCTTCAAATTGATTCCACAACTTCTAGGGGATCTCCAACACCTACAAAGAGCAATATCTTTCATGTAATATCTTATATATTATCTGAGTGGTTAATGAAATAACATGCTTATAATGAAATAATAAAACAATTCAAAAATCACAATATATAAGAGTGCAAAGACATAATATTGAAAGAAGAACTCTCTTTATTTATAAACAAGAGAGGTGAGATTACAACCCAACATCTGAGACAAGTGCTCCTTTTCCAACCAAGAACACGGAATCCTACTGCTCCAAGATATATAAGGAATATGTGACTATCAATACTCAAAGGTCACCTATCATACATGACTTTCATAAAGTCAACACAGAATCCTGATGTGAGGAGGAAGGAAATGAATCCTTCAACTAATCCCAAGAGTGACTATGAAACTAGATGAGGGGACATAGACAGAAGTAATTCTCAGAGAGGATAATGATGGGAATTAGGATAATAAATAGATTAAGGTATAGATCCTTGAATAGTGAGCATGACACAGAGATGACCCAAGGAAACATTTGACTTGCAGATAGGACAACTAGACTTATCTGTCGTGTAGGAGACATGATTAGATTCCCCATGTATAAAGGACAAGTGGAGGAGTAAAAACTTGAAGTAATAGCTGAGATGGAAGTCTAAACTAAGTCATGAGTATCAGAAATTTCAGAAAGTGCTTTGTTCAAGGAGGACATGCTACCACTGTTTCTAACCCAAAGAGAGTAATTACCTTTCCTGTTAAATTTTAACGAGTCCAGGAAAATCAACTTGAGTCTCTCTTCATTTTCTACAAGCTTGAAGAGGGGATAGAATAATGCTTGATATCACTGATTCATGGATTTTATGAGCACGAACTAGTACATGTTCGCTGGTGTTTTCATATTTTGAGAGTATGAAAAATCTGAAGAAGACTCTAATTTGGAAGAAGGAATCTCTTTATTGATAAACAAGTGAGGTGAGATTACAACCCAAAATCTGAGACAAGAGCTCCTCTGCTAACCAAGGACATTGAGTTCTGCTACTCCAAGATATCTAAAGGAAAACCTATTGGCAATATGGATTATAGTTGTCATTGATGACAAAGTATTTTGTGGATGATAAAGGATAAGCAAAATACATGATGGCAGTGTGAACTCAGTGAAATACAAAGGAAAGACAAAAGGTGAAATTAGTATAAGTGAAAGGAAATACAAAGGTAGTGATGACATGGCATGGATGATGAAATGCAAGATATGATGGCAATGAATGGAATGGCATAGATGATGAGGTGGAAAGAAGGACCATGGTAGGATATACCTTGTTATAATGAATTTCTATTAAAGGTCTTAGTTTGACTTAAAAATTACTAAGTAGTATCAAGAGGATGCTCTCCTTAAATCATGGGTTAGAGTAAATTCCTGCAACACATAGGGGTATTGTAGACTTGTGTTTTCCCTATTTAACCAGGTCATCATATTGTCTTGGAATCAGATGAGGAAGAAGTTATGGACCTATGAAAACAATGTTTTTAGGTAGACTGGATGAGAGTAAGAAATTTGTCCAAGTGTCATAACAAAAGGTTGGAAGACTATTTTCAAATGCCTGCTAGAGGCTCTGTGTTTGTCAGTAAGATTTAAAAGTGATATGGTCTTGTTCACTGTTGAAATGGATTTCTAGACTTTCTCTTTGTTGTCCTTATGGTGTTTATATAAGTAAAATATTAGTTTTCCAAAATGAATAAAATGTACTTTCAGTACTAAAGATAGAAATTTGAATAAGTGTCAAATTTACAGGGTTGAAAAAGGCATTTGGAAATGCCCACAAAGGTTTATTTGTGTGATGATAATTTCATTAGAAGAAGCAGGCATGTTTCCTAGTGAAATGGATACCCAACCAAGAAGTAAGATTCTTGCTTGGCTCTCACATGTCCAAATTGTAAACCTGCCAAAACCAAGAAAAGTGTTAATTTGCATGTTGAGATTCAAAATGGCCAAGTGTTAAAACAAAGTAAAGTGAGGATCTACAACCTTCATCATATCGTAGATCGATGGTTGCGAGTTAAGCCGAAAAATATCAACGGTGATCTGGAAACATTGAAACATTGAGTTTCTAACTTCCGCATCCTGCAATTTGGAAGATCGATGGTCAGAAAGAATCTCGTAGGAGATAAACGGTGTAGAACATTTGGTGTGGAAAGATTGTTTCATAAATCATGGAATGATATTTGAAAAAGGCACATCCAATATCTAATTTCCACCTCATATTGATGACCATGATAAGCATGAAGGAGATCAATGGTTTGGAATGGTTGAGGCAGAAAGAAAAGTGCGGAAAGTCACAATTCAAGATCAGACGGTGGAAATTAGAGGTGAATGAAGATCAATGGCTACAGGAGATTTTGATGTTAAACATGTTTGTGCTAACTAGATCAGAGTTCCTACTATGTGGATTTGGAATGATTAAGATGCGAGTCCAAAATGGTAAAAAAGAAATCCCATAGGCTTGGGCTTGAGGAATCTTGTGGTCAGAAGAATCCTGCTTCTTGTATATGGAAGATGAGCCTACGATGAAGGAATCCCGCATCCATGAGATAAGAATCCCACAACCTGAGAGGAAGAGGAAGCTTGCAATATTGGGATGGATCCTGCAGGTTTGAAAGATGATTTAATTAATTAATTAAATAAAATCAGTGACATTACAAAGATACAAATTAATTAATTAATCAGATAGAGATTCGAAGAGGTGTGAAGAAATAAAAAATAGGGGTGTTCTATTTGAAGAGGTGTGAATATGGAAATGCATAAAGAGTCTGAAGAGATGTAAATATACTTGATACATATATTGAAATCAGAAGTAGAAGAAAGGTGTCTCTGTCATCCAGATCTATGCAGATGAAGCATAATACAGATCCAAAGTAGAGTAACAAGTGACAATGTTTTTAAGAAGATATGTAAGTATAATAATATCAAACTAGGGTGGCAAGGTTTTGTTCGGGTAGGCTACATTCTTGTTAGAAGGTCTTAGTCTCCTTCCAAAAGTGGCTGGAAAATCAAGGTATTGGTGTATCCTTGTGTGCAGGTGCATCCTTTAGTGGTGGCTAAGAAACCTGGGGATTGTGGTCTCTAGCAACTGGTTTCTTGCAAATAACTATTGTAATTGTAAAATCAAAGTTTTGCAGACAATACAAACGTGGTGGTGGTTTACCTTATTAGGGTTCCATGATAAATCCGTGTTCTTTGTATCTTGTTGTTTCAATGTTTTGATTAAAGTTTAATAAGTGGTTTAAAAGGAAAAAAGTCATCAATACTGATTCACCCCCCCCCTCTCTGTATTGACCAACTATCAAAAATTGGTATTGACCAGGATCCTTCACTAACAGTTTAACCACTAGAAGGAAGATCCTATTAAAACCACTATGGATCAACAGATGAAGATGTCAGTAAGAGTCCCCATATTTGATGGTCAATATTTTGTTTTCTAGAAGATTAGATTGAAAATTTATATGATGTCCATTGGTCTAGAAGTTTGGGCATTAGTTGAAGACGAATATGATGTTTCAAAAAATACTCCCACATAAGCAGAAGACAGGAATAAATATTGGGAACATGCAAAATCCTTATATACATTACAAGTTGGAGCGAGTAAAAAGGTTCTTGCAAAAGTTCTATCGTGTACAAGTGTGAAACAACTCTAGGCCAATTGGAAAATTTATATGTAGGAGATTCCAAAGTAAAAACGACAAAAATACAATCCCTCAGAGTTTAGTATGAAGGTCTAAACATGAAGGATAATTAATCTATTTTAGAGTACTTCGAAAAAATTGACAGTCTTGTCAATACAATCATCAGTTTAGGAGAATAAATAGAAGACAATGGGATAGTAAAAAAAGTATTAAGAACACTTCCTATGGCATATAATCCCAAAGTATCCACCCTTGATGATCGAGAGAAGTTAGGAGAACTTACCATGGATGAATTGTATGGAATTATTACAGCCTATGAACTAAGACTAGGAATTGATAATACTTCAAAAGGAGAAGCAGCCTTCAAAGTTACCAAGAAAATAGAAAAATTGAAAGCAGAAAACTTAGATCGACCATAATGAAGAATATGATGTGGAAGAAGCCAATTTTATTAAAAAAACTTTAGAAAGGATCAGGGAAGTACAGAGGAAAGCTTCCATTGAAATGTTTTAATTGTGGCAGAATTCGACACTTTCAAGCTAAGTTCCATTATCCCAAGGAAGACTCTGAAGATGAAGATGGCAGTTCAGAAAATACAATAAAGAGGGAAAATTCCACTATAAGAAAAATTACAAAGGAAAAAAGAACTTCTACTCTAAATAAGAAGACATCAGTTCATCTAAGATTAGTGATGATGAAGTCTGTTTTCTTGGTATTGAAGAGTCTAATGAGATAAAATAAATTGAGCATAAGAAAGAGTCAAAAGATGAAGCAGAGGTTAAAATGGAAAAATAACTATTAAATGGATTGAATGGACTAAGAAGATACAAAAACAAATATAGACAGCTGAAATTTTTCTTAGTTGAACAACAGGAACAACATGAATAGAAAGAAAAAGAGATGAAGAAAATCATGAGCAATCTGAAATATCAAATTCAAGAGGCAAGTAGTGTTAGTTTTGTACCTAGGAAAGTGTTCCCCTAAGTGGCTTTAGCCTTAGTCACTTAGTGAAGGGAAATAAAGTGACCCTTGCATTAACTGACTTAAGTGGAGCATTTAATTTGACTTTAGAGAGTAAAGTCACTTTTTGATAAATTTAAGCGGGTGAGTGAAATTAATATTTATGAGAAATAAATGTGAGAATTTAATCTCATCCACCGATCTAATATAATATCCACCGTTAGATTAGATGAACCCTAGGGTTCTCTCAAAAAGGAAAGAGAAGGTCATTTTCCTCATGTTTGCAGATTGAAGTGAAGGAGAGAATTGGGAGAGAAAGTTTCCATTTTTCTGAGAAAGAGAAAAATATTTGCAGCATGCAAATAGAGGGAAAGAATAGCGGCATAAAGGGCAAGGAAATTGAGGAGAGGACAACAACATTTTTGTTGGTTTGTATAGTACGCATAGTACGGTTTTCGAGGTAGTAGGCACAATTTTTGAGGCATATTTCTCGGCACGATTTCCGCGAAATTTTTTTATGGCCATGGATTCTGAGGTCCGTACGGTACAATCCATACAGAAAAACAAAAATCAAGGCAGAAAATAGAAAAAAAAATTTGAGTTTGATTTTTTGTTTGGCACAGAAAACGAGGAAGAAATTTTCTCTTTCGGGTTGAGATAAGTTGGTCTGAAAATTTCTGAGTTTTGCTATAAATTTCCTGATAATAAAATATCTCTCTCTCTCATAGGTTTTCCCCTAGTGGGTTTTTCCAGGTCCATTGGATGAAAATTATTGTGTTTTGTGTATTGAATGGTGTGCTAGTTATTTATTTTCTATTAGTAAAAAAGAGTAGTTATAGCAGTGTTTTAAGTCTGAAAATGAATGTTTATTTCCATCATTTTATTTTTCTGAGAATGAAATAAATAGTGACATTTTTACTTATAAACCGGTGGCTGAAAATTAGTGAAAATCCTACATGGTATCAGAGCTGAATTGGGTAGAAAACTAAATTTTAGCAGAGAGATAGTCATTTCCAAAATTCAGGAAAAACATTTGTGACAGTAGTACATTTTTGCTGAAACTTGTTCTTTGAGAAAATTGACTTCCATTGGTTTGAGAAGTGAAGATAGAATAGATGGGGTAGGGAACTTTGTCTCATGGAAGGCCAGGATAGTGTTTTTGTTGAGAGATAATGAATTGCGGGATGAGGTAGTTAGTAACACTACTGCTCACCCCATTGTCATTCCCAATGCTACTGCTGATCTAGCAGCAACAACTGCCTTTGTGAAGAAGGACATTAAAGCCATGAGGATTATCTTGGACATTGTTAAAGACCATCTTATTCCACACATTTCAGGGAAGGATCGTGCACATGAGAGGTGGATTGCTTTGACCAGGTTATTTCAGAGTTCTAATGAGAACAGGAAGATGGTTCTTAGAGAGAAGCTGAAGAATATCAAGAATGTCAAAGGAGAGGTTTGTATGGCTTATCTTACTAGGATCTCTCAAGTGAGAGATGAGCTTACAGCTGTGGGGGTGGTCGTTACTGGTCCTGAGTTAGTGCGTACAACCTTGAATGGGGTGGCTGTACCTTGGGCTATTTTTGTACAGGGTATGGTGTCCAGAGAGAACTTGCCATCTTGGGACAGTGTCTATGATGATTTTGTTGAGGAGGAGACTCGGAGGGGTTTCTTGCAGTGTAGTAGTTCTACTAGTAGACAGGATGAGGAGGATGTGGCATTGACAATGATGGGGAAGAAGAAGAGAAATAAGGGTCCTAAGAATGGTGGGGAAAATGTAGTGCCCCATATCTCACTAGACATATCAACATGTTGCATTTTATTTTCTTAGTAAATGTTGGACCCGGTTTGACTGAGTAAACCATATTTATGATAGATGTTGCTAATATGTCTAAGATGTTACTATTGATAAATTGATTGTGATGTTATGATTATGTTTATGAGGTCACTATGTTATAGTTATCATGATATTCCTTTGTTCATAAAGACAGTGTATGTTTAATTGTCATCATTGATAAATGTAATACATATATGATGTGGAACATGGATATCGACCCATGATGTGATCAATTTAATGAGTTATACAATGAAAGGAAATGTTGTTGATAATATGCAACAACGGATGATTGAATGGAGATATTATTATGAATATATGTTTTCAAAGTACTAATCTGCAGGACACACGGGCTATGTAATAAATGGATACTTTATATGAAGTGTGGTATAGTACATATTTCTGCAAAAGAGCCTTGATTACCAAAATTGATGATACGATGACACAGACCAATCATCTCGATAGCAGCAAAGTATGTTTTGATAGGGTATATAGACCGAGGATGTTGAGAGGGATGGATGTGTTCCACCCTATGTTTTTATAATACCCGAGGCCGTGGGAGGGCCGTGCTGAGACACACTCCCCATGTTGTTGTGATGATGACGGTCGGGTACCCGAGGTCGTGGGAGGGCCATGCTGAGACACGCTCCCCATGTTGTTGTGATAACGACAATCGGATGCCTGCTAGGAGAGGCTAGGTCCGCTGTTCATCTGACGCTATCGCTCTTAGGTTCTTATGTGGTCAGGTCAGTGAAGCCGACATCCACTTCTATACTAGCAGAGGAAGGATAGGGAGGGTGCGGACGTAGGTTAGGATGGGAGGATGTTATAGCTAGTACTGTGTTGGGTTAGGGGGGGATCTATGACACCAAGATTAGTAGTAGTAGGTGTCTCTTCCTTGAAAATAATTGATTAAGTAATGAACCTGAAAATATAATGATGTTATAACTTAATTCATTAATAATTAATGATTGGTGATGTTGAAAAGATTACATGTTGTATGTTAATCCGAGTAGGTAATTGCTATTGTTATGTCTTGTATCCATCAATGTCCTATCTATGTGAATCATTATTATTTTGTTATTATTATTATACATAGGATATATGATGTGTTCTTACAGTACGTGTATGATCGGTGCATGCACTGGCCACACGTGCACACTTTGCACACGTATACCAATATCGGCGTACCAATACTTAACACGATTACTAATGGTATAGGTTTTCATAGGTAAATATGTTAATGAAATAAATGAATGTTAAGTTAACATATTCATTAATGATAAGTGAACACCGTAATACGTAAGTGATCAAGTGTCGTAAATTAGAATAATCCTCAGAAAGTTGTCGTGCGTAGACTTAAACATTGTTCATTTACATTAACAATATTTTCAGGGTTGTTTAAACCCCTAAGGGTGTTTTGATTATGAATTTAGAGATAACCTGCTCATGACAATGATACTTGTCATTAAAAACAAACAAACTATAAAATGTCTTTAATTATAATTATTATTAATGGTATTATTATTATCATTATCATTATTATTATTATTATTATTATTATTATTATTATAGTGCCTCTTGTGGTAAACATAACCGATAGTTTAATTAGATAATTATTTCTATTATTATTATGATGACTATTATTAAGATCTTGTGTTAACCATAGTCAATTATTTAATTAAACAATTAATATTAATGTTATTGTTATTATTACGCTCTTGTGGTAAACGTAGTCAATTGTTCAATTAAATCCAAGAGGAAATAACTAGAATAAAAATTAATTAAATAGACCAAATCATTCCATGTAGGTTAAACATGTATATTGAACTATGAAATATGATCATCAAGATATGACATGATTGATTTTATAAATACTACTTATTAAATATGATTACAAACATTGGATTCTGATACTCACCTGTACACAAGATAAGTACTAAATTATTATTTTATTGCACATAATTGATTTGAGTAGGAATAGCTATTTAACCGCCATCCCGTGAGGGACCAATGGTGAACATTTCAAGAATTAATAAATGCTTGACAACCAACTTATTCAATTCAAATTAAATAACCCTAATTATTGGGATACACAAGATAAGGACAATTGAATAAATAAATGAATATTCATGATTATAAGAGGGGACTAGCATCAATAATGGAGGGGGGAGGAAGGAAGTTTTTTGGGGAAAAGGCGGTGGAGAAGGAGGATTTTTTTTTGGGAAATTAGACTCTGCATCTGTGGAAAAATGACGGAGGATAAACTTGAGGAGGGGGATAACTCAAGGAGAGAATATCTGTAAATGACGGAGAAGATAAAGAACGGAAAGGAAGCTGCTCTTGGTATTGTTGGTCTGTGGGATCGGGGGCTAGGAAACCCATGGGTTTCCTAGGGCCAGCAAATGATGAGAGCTGATCGGCAGGGTGGCACATCATTTTGTTAATCAAGACTTGGATGGTTGGATGGAAAGCTCAAAGAGGAAGGAGCCTACAATGTCTACAACAAACTCTTGGATCTACTACGACCGCTGGTCCTAGGTATTTCAATTCCAGATAATTAGATATTAAATTTCTACATGGTATTATTGTCTAATTTACAAAAAATTCATGAATTTTATCAAACCTGTATAGCTCCTATTTCTACGTTAATATGTTTACAGTTCATGATTGTACATTCATATGTTTATAAAACTAATAGTATAGACATAGATATAAACCTGTAATATGATTTAAAATGTCTTGATAGAGAACATTACAGAGAAATGGACTGAGTGCTCTACCGGTTAGGCAAAGTACTACAACAAACTAGCAACAGGATGGGAAGAAGAAGGATCTGAGCACTGTAAAGTGCTTTGCATGTCACAATATGGGACACCATGTTGCTACATGTTTGAACATGAAGAATAAGAAGAAGAAGCAAACATCAGCTTCAGCTGAGATCGATGATTTTGCAACGAGATTTCAGAGTGATTTTTCACTATGCAGTGGGCATATTGAGAGAGAGAGAGAGAGCATCCATTCTCACTAGTGCAGATGTTGATAGACAGAGGTAGTTTTCCTGTGTGATAGACCATTCTTATAGTGCATCTACTTCTGGCACTTGGTATATAGATAACAGAGCCTTGACTCACATGATGGGTCCTCATGAGATGTTCTTTGAGATTTCACAGATGGAGATAGATGTGGAGGTTGTGTTGGGAGATGAATCAGTAGTCAGAACTATTAGGCATGGGACCATTACATTTCAGAGGGATTCCATGAGTCCCATGGTGTTATGAGATGTATTGTATGTACCTGGGGTAAAGAAGAACCTAGTGTCAGTTTCCATGATCGAGGATCAGGGTCTTGGGGTGTCTTTCCTAGATGGACACGTGCATATGTTTTACAATACTACATGACCATCTGCTTCAGTTACTATAGTAGGTATTTCACCATAGCTACGAGCAGGAATGAATACCTTTCATCTATAGGATGGAAGGGCAGGGTTCCCGTGGATGGAAGAAAAACCTTGCAAGGAAATGTTAGCTTAGAGCCATGAAAACCCTGCAAGAAACTGTTAGAAAAATAAGAACTGGCTACAAGGAATCAGATGAGAACCTATAGAAAACTATGAGAAAATAAACCTACAAATAAACATGATCTAGAAAAATAAACTATCAACAAAAACACATGGTTATACCTTCAGCCTTTGTGGAAATGGGCCACCATGCTCTAGCTTTGGAAGCACCTCTCTATGGAATGGGGTTTTGGCTTATGGAGCTATGGAGGAGAGGGGTGAATGGCTTGAGAGGAAAGGGTCTCAAGGCACTCACACGGGCATCATAACGATAGGGAGAGAAGGAGTGTTTTGAGAGTGACCCCCACCCTTCTATTTATAGTTTTTTTCTAGAGATTTTAGGGTTTTAAGCCCTTGGTCAAGGTTTTAGACCCTTTCACCCAATTCTTAGCTCCTTTGGGGATTTTAAGCTCCTTTGAGGGGTTTTATCCCCCGTTTGGAGGTTTTAACCCCTATGAGAGCTATTTTGGCTCTTTTTAGGGGTTTTCAAGCCCTTTTTATGTTTTTTGAGCCTTTGCAAGGGTGTGGGAGTCAAATAAGGGTAGTGCAATAGATGTCTTTAGGTGGTGTAGATCATGTAGAGATAATCGAGTAATATTTGGGTTAACATATTTCCCCTTGATGTGTGAGGGCAAGAGCTCATCGTATGGCTAATAGACACCATAGGTTTTTCTGGGGAGAGGTGGTGCTTCCTAGGCTAGGCAGGATGGATTTTGGTTTTTGTATTAATATGGTTCCCATAAATGGGTGAGCTACAAATAATGTGCGACATGTATATGGACGAGGCGGGTATTCCCATGCTCGTAATGATATCAAAAGAATAATGTGATCTAAACTCTAAAATGCAAGATTCGATCATGTACAACTATTGTTACATAGTGCTTACCTCAATAAGAGGCCAAATACAATACTGATCTGAAGAACTGCTACATTAGACCCATGGAATTCTCATGGAATGCTATATCTTCACGACTGATGGTCTGTTGAATTGGAATGGTACATAGCTGTAGGGACCCACTGATGAAGAGTCAGAGTCTCTGTGGTACCAATATGTTGTATCAATCATAAATCTATATAGAAGCACTACTATGGGGCTTCTGAACACTGTCTCCAATGCAACCCAGAAATCACAAGGGACATGAACCTGTTTGGGTCCCTCAAATAAACTTATCAATGTGATAGAATCAAGTGACATCTGGGGTCTTCCACCAAATATTGCACAGAAAAATACCTATATGAATCTCAATGGTGCGATGATGTAGCTAGAGTCAAGCACGTGAGAAACAACCATCCCGAGAGGCACTAAGGACTCCTCTCAAGTGGTCCAAGGAACTCATCAATGAGGTTAATGAAACCAGGATATAGGGACCTCTAGGTATATCCTCTAGAATATATGTGTTGTCGTCGATAGGGGGAGACCTACAACTCGCTAAGGCAATGGTGTTTCCTTGACCTGAAGCATGAGGGAGATAATCGAAAAGATGTGAGACCATCTAAGGACCAACCCACTGAATTGGGGGGGGAGGTGGAACAGGGGAAAAGGGAGTATAGTGGACTCAAACTTCCTTTGATCAGAGTATGATGGTAGGGTGGACTAGGAAGCAAATGAAATTGACCCATGGGAAAGGGATCATAGCTGTACTACCGGGGGTGTAATTGTAGATGGAAAATACTTGGGGGAGGTAGACACTTTCAGTATTGATGGGATCCAAGGAAGACACATCATAGAATACTCTGAACAAAGGTGACCCAAAGTGGGAATGCTATTGAACTGTTATATGCGGGGTGGTGTCTAAAGACACCATTGTGGTACGATCTCGTGGATTTTTAGCGAGCCCAAGAAAGTAAATGCTCAATGGTGCTTTCAATTTTAGAGAGTCTGAAAGCATGAAGAAGACTCCAGTGGGGTCTCTTTTTTGTTGATAGTCTCTTGTGCCCGAAAAAGGATAAAAGTGTACATAGGAGAGCTCTCCCATCCTTTGGGGGATGGGAGACTTCTTTTCCATTGGTAGTCCAATCAGGCCAAAAACGGTTAAACCTGTACTGACTGGACGATCATTCAGACACTTTTACGAGCATGAATGAAACCAAGTTTGCTCAGCATATTTTATTGATGAGAAGGCTGGAAAATAGCTTAAATACAACCCATGGTGAGATTTTTCATAAAGTTTAGCCCCCCTGCCCAAGAAAGCATAAAAGGATGCAGAGGGAATGGTCTTGGCTTGAATGTGCCAAGGTGGTCCTTTTCGGATGGTAGTCTACATGGTTTGCAAAAGGAGATAAATGAAGCCATGTAGACGCCCTTTCCGATACTTTAATGAGCAAGAGAGGAAGAAAATGCACTCGACAATCTTTTCATTCTTTTATGAGTCAAGAAAGAGCTTAATCGAAACTCTGGTATGGTCAATTGACCAAGGGGGTACTGATGGTGCTCCCATGTTGGGACATTGGATAGTGGTCCAAAGTTCATCCATGCAGTATGGATGGAGCAGGTGGCTCTTGAACATACCAATATGTGCACAGGATAGATGACGGCAAAGGCACATGAATTGGTGCAGCAGAGGTATGCAAATCGAGGTGGCTCTCGGACAGAGGTCAAGAGAGTCTTGTGTCAGTTGTGGTGTATGGACTATGACTACGTATGATGTGAGTGCAAGTTTGGAGGCAGTTATATGCCAAATACATACAAAATGATGTGCCTTCCGGGAGGTGGTTCGAAACTCTGGTTAAGTTGAGGTAGGTAGATGTGACAGTTATATGATGAAATAATAAAATGATGTGCCTTCCTGGAGATGGTCCGGGATCATGCATGAGTTGCAATAGGAGGATGTGACAGTTATATGCTGAAATAATAAAATGATGTGCCTTTTGGGAGATGGTCTGGATATCCCGCATAAGTTGTGGTAGGTAGGTGTGATGTAAGTACAGGTCCAGAGACACTTATATCACAACATGCTACATAAACCGAGGTAACTCTCGGGAAGTGGCCCCAAAAATTACTTGTTAAACATGAGGCGATGGTCTCATTAAAATCTAGAGGATGAAATTATGAAACCAGTGGTGCGAACAATGTCCCAAACATATTCTGCGTGATTGTAACTAGCAGCTAATGGTGCTATATGTAGTGCAGTAGTGCATATTGAAAATCTAGACCAAATGGGGTCCTATGGGTGTGCTAGCAGGTTGGTGGCTATAAAATACGTGCGGCATACCATTTTCATGTGCAGCTGTGGTACCGCACCCTCCAATGGGATATTCTCATGTGTAGAACTATTATTGGAGGGGGTTTTTGATTTGTGGAAAAAATGTTGCAAAACAGTAAAGAAAAACTAAGGGACTCATTGGTGATGTTAAGTGTAAAATATCTTGAGGTAGAGCCCATTATAGGGGTTGTACAAGAGTTGTCCATCAGAGTGTATAAGAATGTATGCCCCTTTTTTGAGGCAATGATGGACGACATATGGGCCGTACCACATTGACTTGAACTTGCATTTTCCCAACTTATCATTGGGTTGGTCATAAACTAGAACCACATCACCTTCGCTAAAGGTGCAAGGGTGGACATGGGAGTCGTAATGGGATTTTGACCATGTTTTCGCTGCTTCGATGGCTTGGAGGGAAGCCCAACAGTCTTCTATGGTTTTCTCAAGTTGGAGGAGTCGTTCTTCTAAAGGTGAAGTGTCAAGAAGGAGTTATACTATGAGGTGAAGTGATGGGATCTAGCATTCTATAGGGACTGTTGATTCAATGCCGTGTGCTAGGCGGAAGGGGGTGAAACTGGTTGCAATTTTTGTGGATGTGTGGTAAGCCCATAAGGAGGAAAGCAACATGTGGTGCCAGTTGGTTTTCTAGTTTCCTAACATCCTTTGGAGCATTTTCTTGATGATTTTGTTGACTACTTTGCCATTAGCCATTTCCTTGGGGGTAGTAGGAAGATGAGTATTGCTGTTTGAATTTCAACATGGTTGAAAGATTAGCCTAAATGGAATCTTCAAAGTGTTTACCATGGTCTGAGGCCAATTGTTTGGGAACACAAAATCATGAAATGACGTGGTTAAAGAAGAAATGTGCCATTGTTTCACATTTACAATCGAACGTGGGCATGGCCTCAGCCCACTTAGTGAAGTAATCAACTGCCATAATAATGTATTTATGACCATTGGCTGAGGCAGGGTTGATTTTCATGAAATTGATCACCCATTTGCAGAATGGACCTACTGTGACTACGAGGTGTAATGGTGCAGGGGGGTTCTTGCCTTTGAGGAAAAGAGCTAACAGCTATGATAGTGTTTGACTGCCTCTATGAAATAAATGAAGATGGAAGGATAGAAATAGCCAATGCGTAGAATATTTTGGGCAGTTTCCAGGCCTAAAAGGTGGCCACCACATGCTCCACTATGACAGTCGTTAAGGATTGTCTCAGCCGCATCACATGTGAGGCAATGATGTAGGATGGTGTCAATGCCTCGACGATATAAAACATCTCCAATCAGAAGATGGCAAGTAACTTGATGTCGAATGCATCACATGTCTTCACAGTTTCAGTGGGATGTGAACTTCTGTGTGCGTAAATATAGGAGGATGCCCCCATACAATGGGTCTTTCATGTATATGACGAATAGGAAATCATCAGGGAGGTCATCCTTCGGTGGTGGTGACATGGTCAATGGGGGAAAATCGGTCATGAGCGTAGCCAGCATGAGTGCCATTGTGATTTTTGGGGACACAAAATCCAAGTCAAACTCTTGGAGGACAACTACCCACTTGGCCGCGCGGCCTTGCAGAAGGCGACGGCTTAAGAGGTACTGCATTGGGTTGGAATTAGACACTACATGGGTATGGTTTGCAGTGATTTAATTGAACAACTTCTGGGATGAGAAAATGATGACGAGGGCCAATTTATCCTTGGGTGAATATCATAGTGAAGGACCTATCATTTTCTAGTTGACATAATAAATCACATGCTCCTAGCGAGCATCGTCTCCTTGGACCAAGACTCTAGCAATGGCATTCTCCAAGGATGACACATAAAGAATGAAGTCTCGGGTGGAGTCTGGTGATGAGAGTAATGGCACAGAAGCCAGGGCTTGTTTGAGTGCATCAAACGATTCATGTGCTTGTTGATCCCAAACAAAGGGGAATTTTGTGTAGAGTAGGAATATGAATCCATGGGATTTTGTTTCATACTATGGTACAAAGTGGCAAAGCAAGTTGGCCTTGCCTTGGAGGATCTAAAGTTGGTGTCGAGTTTGTGGTGTAGGGAGATCAAGGATAGCTTGAACTTTGAGGGGGTCAACCGTTATCCCTTTGTGGGATACGATGAACTCGAGTAGACGGCTTGCTGGGACACAAAAAATGCACTTTAGGGGGTTCAAGTGAATTTTGTACTTGCGACATCACAAAAATAATTGTTGCAAGTCATCTATATGTTGTGCTCGTTTTCATGATCGAGTGGTAAGGTCATCCAGGTAGACCAATATGATGTGGATGAGGTCATGGAAACAATATGTCATGGCATGCTGGAAGGTGGCTCCAACATTTTTTAGACCAAAGGGCATTACTCGATATGTGAATGTGCCCCATGGGGTTGTGAATGCAATCTTGTAACGATCTTCTTTCCAGATCTAAATTTGGTTGTATCCAGAAAATCCATCCATGAAGGAAAAGACCTCATGTCCAACACACGCATCGATAATATGATCTATGAAGGGTGTTGAGAAGTTGTATTTGGGACACACCCAATTCAGATCACAGAAGTCTATGCAAACACGGATGGTACCCTGTATTTTATTCACGGGAATGGGATTTGAAGCCCAAGTGGTGTAAGCAATGGGCTAAAGGAAGTTGGTCGTGCACAACTTCTCTATTTCGGCTTTGACTGCGGCATATTTAGAGGGATGGATGGGTCATTTCTTTTGGTGCACAGGGGCCACATCGGGCCATGTGTTGATTTGGTGCTCAACAATTGATGGATCCAACCTAGGCATTTCGATGTAGGGCCAGGAGAAGATGTCATGGAATTCTTGGAAGAGCGCTTCGTAGGAAGTGACTTATTCCAAGGAGAAAGAATCCCCCAACATGATTTCCTCAACAAGATTCGGGATTGGTTGAGTTGCTGATTTTAATGATTGGTGAGATGTTGTCCATGTTCCCTTCTTCGAAGGCATCTAGTGCCAGAATGGGATTTTGGAACTAGTTGACTTTCCCATGAATGAAATCCTTTGTTTCAATGGAAAATTGGTCATACTAGGATACAATTTATTCATGGAGGAAGAACGAGTGGTGGTGCATGTCATCCCAAGGGTATTTCGTTTCAGTTAAGGTTTCAAGTATCTCCTTGTCGTTGTGAAAGAAATAGTGAGATAGGTCTGATGGACCATCAATGATTGCGGGGATGAGAGGGTCTATGGAACTAGACATCATGTTAATGGACATGGTGTCTGAAGAAGGAGGTGGGGGGTGTACTTCTTCGATCAAATTGATCTCATATTCAAGGGAATTTTGTCAAAGGTTGGCTAGGGCCATTCAAAACTTGGATAAGTCCTGGCAGTGATGAGAATAGTGTCCATACAATCCGCAAAGGAATCAAGAATGGTTTGTTCTCAATGACTTGTTTCTCACTATTGACCCGCTTGGGAGTTCAACCACAGGGATTTTTTCTATTCTATCCATAGCATCCAAATGTGCATAGATCATGGGAATCTCAGGGCAGTTTTGAGTTCGATGGCCCTGTTCTTCATGGATGACGCAGGGCAGGATTTGTCAGGGTTCAGTTGTTGCTTTCATGTTTTTTCCCCTGGCCCTTCTTAGGTGGTCCAGTGTGGATGTGGGTGCAGTGGTTGGTTTTTGCGGGCTAGGTGGAGGATGAGATTCGATCGCAATGGGTTTCACAAGGATTAAGACGACCTGGGGCATCAGAGGTTGGGCCAGTGGATTGAGGTACCACATGGGAATCCCCAATGTGAAATTGGGTAAGTTTAAGGTAGCCATTACTGGCTTACTCATGACACCAGGAGGGGGGAATAGGAAGGGAATTGTGTGGACTCGGGAGGATCCCAAATAACTCCCTGATGGTTGCATGTGGGGATGGGGTTGTGATTGTGGTTGCGCATAATGCTACGGCTAGTGATGATGTTGCAGATGCGGTTGATGTTTAGGTGCAATAGCGTTGGATGAGAGTATGCACAATTTTGCAGTCTCATTTGGTTTTGGAGGTGGTGACACTAAGGGGAAGGAAGATGTCATGGGGGTGTTAGCAAACAATCCAAGGCCCACATTGAATAATGGGGAGGTGGGTATTTTGTCGACCATGGTATTGGTCGTAGGGATAACATTGGATGGTGTGGTTAGCCCTTGCGAATCGATGGTATTGACCGTAGGGATAACATTGGTTGGTGTAGTTAGCCCTTGCAGATCGTGATAAGTTGATTGGTCAACAGTCATGATTTTCCTGTCATGAGGGAACATCATGAGATGGAAAACAGTTGACACGATGGCTCTCATGGCGTACATATAACTTCTTCCGAGGATAAGGTTATAGTCCAACTGAGCATTGCCAACCTATATGTCAATAAATACTTTTTTCCCAGCTAATGTGATGGGAACGTGTGGGAGGATACCTTAGGCTTTAGTGGGGTGGCCATCATAATCCCGCAGAGTAGTAGTGGATGGCTGTATAATTGGGGACCCGATTTTCTTCCAGACTAAGGTTGACATGACGCATGTGGATGCCCCCTGGTCGACGATGCACCAATGCATGACCAAATTACGAATGGATGCTGAGATTTGGAAGGAAATGGTTGATGGCATCTGTGGTTCTCTATTCTCTATGTCGAATGTGATCAAATTGGAGTTCGAAGGGTCTACAGCACCGAGGGCGGCTATTAAGGCCTTTCGCTGTGTTGGGAAAGTTTTAAGTACCTCAAGAGTGGCCATAGCCATAGGTGTTTGGGCAAAGTCATCCATAATTTTATAGCTTATAGAATCTATAGCCGTGACATTGTTGGCAACCCACTGTATGGGGGGACATGGGGGAAAAGGGGATAAGTGAAGAGGTGTATTGGTTGTTTTAGACATGGATGCAGCTGATGGGTTAGCGGGTTTGGTGTTGGCTCCGTACTGATTTCGTCTGGTGTCTAAATTGACCTCTTTGGTTGTCAAGGCTAGCAGGTGGTGAACACCTATTTCTGCTGTCGGAGGTGTAGCCAAGGTGGTAGGATTGGGTCGGGGAGAAGGTGCAGTTGCTACTAGACCTTGGACTAGTAATGGGTTTTGGAGCACCATGGGTGGAGGTCCTGGTGGTGCCGGGTTGGCTTGAGCTAGGGCTACCATATTGGTAGCATGATGAACTTCATTATGAATGGCTTGCTTAGTGGGACCCATGAAGGTGCATTCATGTGTATAGTGCCCATAGACCTCACATAGTTTGCACAGTTGATTTGTGTGTGACAGAGCGTGGCGTCTAGGTTAGCTTGGTTGCTGAGGGTTTTGAGATGGCCAGTTCACCCCGGCATTGTTGGTAGGATTTGGTTATTGACCACCTCCTTTTGACTAATTGTTTCCTTGGTTCCTAGCTCTGTTGTTTCTGGTTTCCGCTTGTTGATTATCGGGGGCTGGTTGGGTGGGACGGTTTCGCTGTGCAAACACTTGTCCAAAAGGAGTTGGAGAAGCTGGGGAGGGGGTTTGAGTGGCTTGCACAGGTGGTGCATAATATATTTGGGTGGATGGGGGTGCCACAAATGTGTGCATTTTTCCTGCATATTGTTGTGCTAACCAAGTAGGTGCGTGCGCATGTTGTTGTGGCACAGGTTGTGCATAGGAGGTTGTAGCTCCAGATTGAGACATCATTCTCGCATAGTCAGGATCTTGGTTTCGGTAGTAAATACTAGAGGTATTTCTTGGTTTTGGTTTTGGAAATTGAACCCAAGAGATAGAAAAATTACACTCACAAAATTGCTAATCAAACATGCAAAATTTACACCAAAGGAGACTGAAATTGGAGCATAACACTAATATGTATTGAGTAAGTGTACAATAGCCAAAATTATGAAGTAATAGGCTGCTGAAATATATAATTACATGAGAGATTCAAATGCGTAAGGATTCCATTCGAAAAGGTAAAAAAGAAGGCTTACTAAATCTAGTCAAATCCCCCAAGGTGCATAAAGCAGTTTCCAAATCCACCAAGATGCTCATGAATTGGCTAATTCAAGTAGGAAAGCTAAAGAGGGATGGAAAGAAAACTCATACATGATTTTATTAGGAGAAAAGGAGGGAGGATGATGTGGGCAAAAAACAAGTCAACTACACCTAGTCTAGCTTTTCCTTTTGCCTTAAATCTCAATAAAACAGGCAGCTTTTCACAAAAAGCAGATATGTGCTTTGGAGGATCTGGAATAAAGTAGACATGCTAAAATGGGTTTCCGGGATGTTTCCCAAGTGCTACATGACTCATTTTTAGAATGTGTTGAATTCTAGGACATGTAGAAGGAAACTAGCATAGAGTGGAATCTAGGAAACTAGGTAATATGACAAAAATGATTTAATTAATGTCTAAGGTAGGTAACTATGGGTTCATTATTCTAACACCACCCCTTAAGCCTAAATTTATGAGTAAATATCAGAAAAATATAAGGCCTAGCAACAAGGCTTAGTCACCCTTTACATACTGCTTGTCCATACAACCAAGGAAAGAGGCAAAAACCTAGTGGGAAAATCTTCCCTTAAACATGGACAAATTTTTTTGTTTTGGCAATTTTCTCATCAATCATACTTCACAACATGATCATCAATCCCCAGCAGTGATTTGAGATTGCTGAATGTATTCTCACAAAAAACTTTGGTGAAGATGTCTACTACTTGTTCTGAAGATGCACAGAATAGTAAGTGAATGGTACCATCATGCACAAGCTCTCTGATGTAGTGCATATGGATCTCAATGTACTTGGTTCACTGTATCTAAACTGGATCACTGCAAATTCAAATGGTGCTCTGATTATCATAGTAGATAATAGTTGAAAACTCTAATTCGAAGCCACATTCTCCAAGTATTCCCTGCAACCACAAACATTGAGTTGCTGCATTTACAACTCCTCTAAGCAAATATAAGGAATACTTGCACTGATTTACTTTGATTCCATGTTAGGATTGAGCAATTTCGAGACCATATAATTGGCTCAACAATCCCAAATCTGTCATTGAAAATGAATGGTTCATTGCATCATTCAAGGAGGAGATCTCTTTCTTTGAACTTCCTGTAATCAAATGGTCATCCAAATACAAGACAATAATCATCAAAGAACCATGAATCAGCTTCAAATATAAATTAGGATCAGAATTGCATCGAACAAAACTCAATGACAACAGAAATCTATCAATCTTGTCATACCAATCCCTGGGAGCTTGCTTGAGCCCATACAATGATTTATTTAACCTACACACTAAAGATGGATTAGAAACAAACCCTTTAGGTTGTTACATGTAAATATCTTCATTGAGATCTCCGTTTAGGAAAGCACACTTCTCATCCATGTGATGTACCTCCCACTGCTTCGAAGTTTCAATGGCTAAAGCTAGCCTTATGGAGTCCATCTTTGCCACTGGTGCAAAGGTTTCATTGTAGTCAATACCATGTACTTGTGAGTATCCCTTGGCTAAAAATATTTCCTTATATTTCAAAGGTGAACCATCGGTAGCAAATTTAGTCTTGAAAACCCACTTACATTGAACTAGCTTCCTCCCTAGGGGAAGATCAACTAGTTCCCAAGTGTTCTTCTTCTGGACCAAGATGAATTCTTGTTTCATGACTATTTTCCATATTGGATCATGTGCTGCATATTCATATGTCTTTGTATCTGATTCAACCATCAGATAGCACTTCTCAGCAAATAGAGGATCTTTCACATAAAGGGCACTCTCAAATTGAGATCTAGTCCTCCTAGTGTCATTAGGATTTCCAGCTAGTTCCCCAGCTGCATGAATGGTCTTTGCTGCCCATTTTGTTCTTGTAGGACTATTAGGATCTGCAATCAAATAATCATTATCAGAGATATCAGAATCAGCAAACTGATTAGTCTCTTCACTTACAATCAGTGGATCTAATGGTGAAGAAGACTCTCCAACTTCAACTGCTATTAAAGGTTCTTCTTGGAACTGAACACGTCTTTCAATGAAGGATGTATTAGTGCTCAAGTTGATCAGCTTGTACCCTTTTGAATCTTCAGAATAGCCAACAAATAGGCACTCTTGGCTTTGGGGCTGCAAATCCTTCCTCTTTTCAGTTGGAATTCTAGCCCAAGCCTTTGAGCCAAAAATCCTTAAATGGGTCACATCTGGCTTGTTCCCACTCTAAGCTTCAAAAGCAGTCATATGATCAATATTTTTATGAGGAACCCTATTCTAGATGTAGGATGCACAGTTTATAGCCTTGTCCCAAAACTTTGGTGGCAAAGTCTTAGCCTCCATCATGCAGGTTGTCATCTCCTTCAGTGACCTCTTCTTTCTCTCAGCAACACCATTTTGTTGTGGTGTGTAAGGGATTGAATGCTGCATCTGAATACCTACATCTTTACAATAGTGAATGAAATCATACTTGACATACTCACTGTTGTAATCTCACAGATCACATAGGTTTACCAATAATACACATTAATAATAGACATACATAACAAAGACAAGAGACAAGAACAAGTAAGCAGAATAACATATTATATTATAATGAAAGGGTCCATACAATATAGAGAAATGAACTGGGTTCTCATCTGGCTCAACAGCCTAATATATGAATTACAAATAGTTACAAATAAATACCTATCGGTTCGGTGAACCAATATGACCTTATGTGGCTGACCTAACCTCTAATTAGTCAGCTGATTGACTAAGTTGGCTAACAGCTTGTCGGTGTCGACCTCTGTCCGACCTAGTATCACAGATTGCACCAAGTTTCTGCATTTGTTAAGGAAATCGACTTGTTCTTTTTTGTTCTCGTCAAGCTCCCTACGTCTATTCTGGCTCCTTGTTTTTGCTTCTATTGCCAATGATTCCGAGAGTTTCCCTAATTCTCCATCCCTCAGTTTAGTTGGGTCGACTGCAGTGGTCAACCCAAGTTGACTGAGGACAGGCAAAGAGAATTTTTTGTACCTCCCTATTTCTTCAGGATGAAGAAATGTTTTGTTTGTGGGGGAGATGTTGGAGGAGCAAGTCAGTAAGCCGACTTGAACGATATCCGACTTAGTCAATCAACTGACTAAGTTGGTCAGCCGACTAATTAGAGGTTAGGTCAGCCACATAAGGTTCTGTCGGTTCATCGAGCCGACAGGTAGTTATTTGTAACTTTTTGTAATTCATATACTAGGTTGTTGAGCCAGATGAGAACTCGGTTTAGTTCTCTATATTGTATGGACCCTTTCATTATAATATAATCTATTATTCTACTTACTTATTCTTGTCTCTTGTCTCTGTTATGTATGTCTGTTATTAATGTGTATTATTGGTAACCCTATGTGATCTGTGAGATCACAACACTCACCACCATTGTAAGATCTAAGGATCTGGAGTTTCCTCCCAGACTGGTTTTCAACCAAGAATTTAAAGACTTTGAAGAGGTCAAAACTTAAGACTTACGCTTTAGGAAGTGAACCCAACAATACCTGGAAAATTCATCTATTGAGGTCAGTGATTATTTGGCTTGACTCACAGACATATGAGGGAATGGACCAGCAATGTCACTATGGATCAACTCAACAGGTGTATAGGTTCTCTCATGACTAGCTCTCTCATACTTGTGCTCTAGGTGTTTTCCTAGGATACAACCTTGATAGACTCCCTTAGAAAACTTGATCTTTGGTAACCCTATGACCATATATTTTTCACTCAAATTAGAAATATACTTGTAGTTAATATGGCCAAATATTTCATGCCAAATATTGCTTGCCTCATTAGCATGAATCAGAAGAGCAAAGGGGTTTGAGTAGGGTAGAAAATGGGAAAACATGTATACCTTCGAAGTGTGATCAACAACACCTTTTGCTATGACTTTACCATTCGAAATCTCAGTGATTTCAACATCATCAAGGGAGAAGATGACCTTCTTCGGAGACCCTGTGTGAGTCATCTGATACACTGACAAGATATTAGAGGCAAGACCTGGAACATACAACAAATTATTGAACTTACCATGGTCAAGATCAATCATTCCCTTCCCCAAACTGTCAGTGAGAGAGTCATCTCCCAAAACTATTGGTGGACCTTTTGACATGTCAAGAGAGGAGAATGCCTCTTTTGTCGAAACCATATGTCTAGAAGCTCCAGAGTATATGATGAAGCTAGGTGAGCTTGATGTGCCAGCAACCAAGGCATGTACTCTCTCTCTTTCCTCTGAATTTGATCCTCCTTCCATCCTCTTTGAGCAATCATGAAGGGAGATGTTATTCTTCTCCAGGAGGTGGGTCAACATGTCAATTTGCTTCTACATACAAGAGCTCTTAGGATGATAGCCCTTACTGCAGTATGCGCACTTGCTCATTTCTCCTTGTTCTTCTTCTTCTTGGAACCTTGGGGCTCCACTTGAGGCTTGTTCTTGTCTCTCTTTTGCTCATGTGGCTTTTTATATTTTTTCTTGCTTTTTGAATCCGCCCTTGAATCTCCAGCAACCAAAGCTTGGTATTTGGAAGGTTTGATGAGGCCCATCATCACCAACTTATCTTGTTCCTGTGTGAGGGATTCCATGAAGTCTGTAAGCTTCGGCATCTTCCAGGCTCGAGCTGTCAACTTGGTGGCATGAAATGTTGAAACAAACATTGAATAGTTAGGGTCAAGCTTAGAGAGTATGGCCAAAACTAGTTGCTCTTCCTTATTTTCGATTCCACACTATTTTAGTTGCAAAACAAGGGCTGTAAACTTGGAAAAGTAAAGTTGCAAGGATTCAAATATACTGGGACTCAAGGAGATTAGATCATTCTCAATTTGATGTCCTCTCATCTCATCTGTCTTTCCAAAAAACTATATAAGCTGCTCCCACACTTCATTAGGTGATGTCAATCCATGAAGATGGATGAGGAGGTCTCTTGAAATGCTCAGACACAAAAGACCATAGGCCTCATCCCTCCTGTTGTGCCATTTGATTTTATCTGCAGTTGCATTAGGATCTGACTTAGTTTCCATAGTCACCTTGTAGAGACCTTTCACTCAACAATATCTCCATCTCAACTTTCCACTCAAATAAATTGAATGGAGTTAAGATGATCTTTTGAGATTGGTCCATAGCTCAGAAATTGTGCCATTCAATCATCAGAATATGCTCCGAGTAAAGATGTCAAACCTGTAATAACAATATGGAAATTGAGAAATCGATCTACAAAGGCTCTGATACCATGTGGAAATTGAACCCAAGAGATAGAAAAATTACACTCACAAAATTGCTAATCAAACATGCAAAATTTACACCAAAGGAGATTGGAATTGGAGCTTAACACTAATCTGTATTGAGTAAGTGTATAATATCCAACCTTATGAATTAATAGGCTTCTACAATATATAATTACATGAGAGATTCAAATGCATAAGGATTCCATTCGAAAAGGTAAAAAAGTAGCTAGTCAAATCCCCCATAGGTGCATAAAGCAGTTTCCAAATCCACCAAGATGCTCACGAATTGGCTAAGTCAAGTAGGAAAGATAAATAGGGATGGAAAGAAAACTCATACATGATTTTATTAGGAGAAAAGGAGGGAGGATTATGTGGGAAAAAAACAAGTCAACTACACCTGGTCTAGCTTTTCCTTTTGCCTTAAATCTCAATAAAACAGATAGCTTTTCAGAAAAAGCAGATATGCACTTTAGAGGATCTGGAATACACCAGACATGCTAAAATGGGTTTCCAATATGTTTCCCAAATGATCCATGAATCATTTTTATCATGTGTTGACTTCTAGGACATGTAGAAGGCAACTAGCATAGAGTGGAATCTAGGAAACTAGGTAATAAGACAAAAATGATTTAATTAATGTCTAAGGTAGGTAACTATGGGTTGATTATTCTAACAGTGGCATCATGGGTGGTGCCAAGTGGTGCTGTGATTGATGGGGGACAGAACCTATGATGCCATCTACGGCATGGGATGCCCCCGACGCATCCCGGTAGGAGGTGCTTGCACGAGGAGCATATGGAATGATGGTGTAGAGGTATCCAAACTGTGCGTAAATGAGGTCAAACTATTGGGCCTTCAATATGGCCTCTTCCTCTATTTGGGGATGTTCAAAGGTGACGTCCTTGGCTATAGGTGGCAGTAATGTTTTCAAGAACCAATCCAGGAAGATCCTGTCATCAAGATTGATCTTGCACAAGCTGTGATGTTGCCTCCAGTCTTGGATGTGGTCGGTGATGTGGGTCGCAGTGTTTTGGTGGAAAGATAGAAAAATTTCCACTGCTTCATCATATTTGATGGTGAGCTGGAAATACTGTAGGAACATAAAGTCCAAGGAGTTGAAGTCTAGTTACTTGGCTTGTGGTAGCTCAATGTACCACTTGGCTACCGCACCTATGAGGGTGCATCACAAAATTTTGAGTCTGATCGAGTCATCTACGATGTTGTTTGATGAGCACCATAGATGAAATATCATTATGTGATTTTGAGGGAATTCCCCTCCCTTCCCTTCAAACTTACGGATGCCTGAGGGGAGTTTGGTTGGCATGGAAGGCAAAAAGGTTTGAAGATAGATGAGGTCATTGGTTAACTTGGCCAAGTTAGGTAGGTTGAGGCATGCCATGAAAGGGAGGTTTGACTCAAGTTTTATGTGTGATGGACCAACAATGGTGGTGGGGTTTGCAAGAACATGATGTACCTGCACGACTGGGGGTACTTGTGGCATAGTTGTGGATGGGCCACTGCCCCCAGGTATAACAAGTGGGATGGTTTGAATGGTGGGTGCAGGTGGAGGTAGCTGAGTTAGGACAGTATGCATGGTAGTACTAGGACCACATGCAAGGGTGTTGGTGGTGGTCTGAGGTATGGACATGGGTCCACTACCAATCACCAAGCCAGAAAGTGGATCTGGGTTTGCGCTAGCCATGGGGCTAGATGGTGTAGTTTGTAAATCTGACTCAGATTGATATGATTCTAAGTTTGAGTTAGAGGCTGTGTGGCCTTCTGATGGTGTAGAGGGTCATTGAGAGTGGTCTTGGCGATGGTGGTTCAAGGACCCAAACTGTGGTGGATTTCCTCTTAGGAGTGAAGAAGAGCACAAGGGATCAATTTTGTCTGGTTGGTAGATCAAGTGGTGTAATATGGTAATGATGTTCTGGACCCTAGTTTCAGTGGCTTCCTATTCGCTTTTAGGTGGTCACTCGGCCACCAAGACTACCAATAGAAAAAACTTGGATTTTTCCTCATGGGAGTGCTAGTCAATCAGTAGGGGTTGCTGCCCATTTTTCTTGGAAATTCCTCTCAACAGCCAGCTACTTTGGGTTTCCAGTGGTACTCCTCACAATGAGTTTCAAGGCTGAGCCCAAGTACTTCCCATGGTTAAGGAAGTTAGGGAATTATGTCCTCAAAGACTGCAAGATTTTGAATTAATGTAAATTGATAGATTTTAATAGCTGGCTCAACATCATGAACTAAGTTTGGTTATCCTACTTGGTGTGGTTGTGTGCATGCTCAGTGTACGAAATATTGTCCATTTTTAGAATATTTTTTGTTCTGGTTGCAATTATGGTTTACGAATGATTTGTAGGTGTTTGTGGTTTGTTACAGAAATTACAAAATGGGAAGCCTGTTATGAAACCAGTGAATTTTTTAACAGAAAACTTGAAACATGCAACTAATGAACCTGAACTACTGTAGACTTACTAGGTGACTACCTTACACCTGTATTCCTTTTCAACCAGGAAAGAGTGCTAGGATCTCAACACAATGGGACTAATCCCATTTGTAGATCCTCAAGTCACTCTCCGAGTGTAAGATCAATCAACAGGGAGGATGCAAATGCCACGAGGCCCCTTGGGCTAACCAACCCCTCTACCTTCCAAGTCACCCATTTTTAGCAGTCTAAAGCAATCACAAGTGAAGTTCTTATTACTATACGATCTTGACCCTTCGTCTTATCCCTGAATACCCTAGAGGGTGATGACTGGGTAGAGGAGGAAGCACTAGGCAAGGGGTTAATTTCCAATGTTTAATTAAAAACTGAAAACTTATCTTAATTAAAATAGATTCAAATCTATTGATAACCAATCAAATCTATCATTAATTTGCAGAAAATGTATGCAGAAGAAATCAGGCTGCTGGACAATGGTGGCTGAGCCGCACTGATAGTCCCAACAGCTTAAAAATTGAATTTTGAGAGACAGGTCGTCTGTTTCGGGGAAAATGTAGCAAGGGGATCGGTCATTTTTCCCAAAAATAGGCGAGGGGTCGCTAAGAAACTGAAAACAAGAGCAATCTGGCTCCTGAGAGGTAAGTTGCTCCTTTTGGGGCTAAATGAGTGACCTGGTCACTCCGTTCAGCCCAATAAGTGCGATCTGGCTCGTCAAATGGAAAAACTTGAAATCTAAGCAAGGAACGGCCAACGACAACTTCTACTACGACTGAAATGTCTCGGTTCAGCCTTAAGGAGGCTCGACTGTAAATGCAAATGCAGAAAAGGTAGGGATCTAAACTAGATTTAACAGAAATTAAAGTAGGTTAACAAAACAAAAATAAAACTGGAAAACTAGAAAACTGAAAAACAACCTAAGGATCCTGTGGGATCGACCTGGTATGGTTGCCAAACTGTAGTAGGGATTTTTCCCTAGCTATGAGAAAGAACGACTACCTTTCGTCTAGAGGATGAAAGGGTAGGGTTCCTGTGGATGGAAGAAAACCCATACAAGGAAATGTTAGCTCTGAGCCATGGAAACCCTGCAAGAAACTGTTAGAAAAATAAGAAATGGCTACAAGCAATCAGAGGAGAACCTGCAACAAACTATGAGAAAATAAACTTGCAAATAAACATGATCTAGAAAACTAAACTATCAACAAAAACACATGGTTATACCTTCATCCTTTGTGTAAATGGGCCACCATGCCCTAGGTTTGGAAGCACCTCTCTATGGAATGCGGTGTTGGCTTATGGAGCTATGGAGGAGAGGGGTGAATGGCTTGAAAGGAAAGGGTCTCAAGGCACTCACATGGGCACAATAACGATAGGGAGAGAAGAAGTGTTTTGAGAGTGACCCCCACCCCTCTATTTATAGTTGTTTCTAGAGATTTTATGGTTTTCAACCCTTGGTCAAGGATTTAGCCTTTTTTTTGGGCTTTAAGTCCCTT
>LPNX011018106.1:49214-63120 GCA_001517045.1 Pseudotsuga menziesii | reverse complement strand
TCAAAATAACCCCTCCTTGCGGGCATTTCAAAATGCCTTTTCAATTTCCCGAATCTAACACAACCAATTTTCTTGTGTTCTTAAAATGCAAAATAATATTTTTCTTACCTTTGGAAAATATATATCTTTATCATAAAACACTCCACGGGATAACTGAGACCATGGTTAGATGCACCCATCAACAAGATATAGCCTAACACTTTCATATCATTTTTCGCATCATCCAATTAGATAGGGCGGGCATTTCCCTGAGGACACTAAGGCAATTTTGCTAGTACTGGAATAGTGCAAAACAGCCTGAAACTCTGTTTTGGTGGACCATTATCTTTGCCATCAAACATCTTCTTTGAGAAGTGAGAGCATGGTGAGATAGCCTCTTCAACAAGCTGTAGGATTATATCTTCAGATAATTTTTATCATACACCTATAAGGTACGGCGGGTATTTTTCCAAGGGCACATGAGCCAATTTTTCCAACACTAGGACAATTTTCTTAGTCTAGTCCAATCTGCCTAGGACATTGTTTTGGAAAGTTCATAACTTCTTCCTCAGCTACTTCCAAGACCATCTGAATACATGATCAAGTAGGACAAATATCAATCTACAAGACCCCCATACAGTCCGGGCATTTTTTTAAACACACAATTTGTGGTGGGCATTTTCTATAGGCTACCTGAGCTAGTTTTCCAACACTTGTCATTTTCAGGACTTTCTCCAAAATTTATTCTGACACCTCATTTTGGCATATTCCTAACTTTGTCTTCAGACATGCTTAAGGAGAAATAATACCATGGTTAGGTAGAAAAACCAATACACTACAAGACCCCCATGTGCTGCAGGAATTTACTCTAACCCATAATTGAGGGTAGGCATCTTTCTGAGGCTACTTAGCCATTTTTGCTTGCTCTGGCACAAACCCTTGTTTTGGAAGGTCCATAGCTTCTCCCTCAAGCACTTTTAGGACAAACTGAAGACATGGTCAGGTAGGAAAAATAACAATCTACAGGACCCCCATGTGGTGTGGGAATTTATATTCTCCTATAAACTATGGCGTGCATTTATATTCTCTTAGAGCAGTTTTGACTACTTTTTCACACTAAGTCAATTTGGAAAGTTTCACAAAGTTGGCAGGTTGACATCTTCCTCCTTAGAGACTCTCTAGTGAGGAAACTGACATGGTTGTATTCTCCATACAACGCTCTAGAGACTCACATTCTCAATACATTTTTCAAATCATCCTATGAGGCATGGCGGGCATTTCCTTAAGGCCACTTGGGAAAATTTAACACCAATTCCATACTTAGACAAATTTCTGAATTTGGACTAATCTCCCTAAAACACCCTTTTGGCAGGTCCATAAATTTTTCTTCATCCACTTCCAAGACAATCTAAAGACATGGTCAAGTAGGCCGAAAACCAATCTACAAGACCCCCATGTGCTGCGGGCATTTACTCTAACCCATAATTTAGGGCGGGAATCTTTCTAAGGCTACTTAGCCATTTTTGCATCCAGAGCTTGTCTTGAGTTGTACATGCATAATTGCTTTGAGTAATTAGTGAGACATCGACCCCAGCCATAGCGGTCTCTGTATAAACTAATGAAATCCTGTTGCATGCATCAATTCTTGCACATTCTAAGTGTAGGCAAGCCTTGCGATAGAAGAACACAATATTCCCTCTGCAGTTTGCCATTTCTTGTGTCCAAGATGGAAGAATCTTCTACCAGGAGGAAAAGAAGGAGCAATGAGGGCTACCTTGGAGTGCTTCCTAAGAAGAAACCCAATCCTGAACCTGAGGAGAACAAATTCATGTTCAGGGTTTTGCTTCTTAATGGTTTGAATTTAACTCTGTAGTTGGAGGATGCCATGGAAAAGATGTCAATCGCCAAGTTTGTTAGGACTGTGAGGAGAAAAGTTGAGAAATAAATAATAGAAAAGGGGCCAAGAAAAATCTACTGGGGTCCCCAAGTCTATGTGGAAGATGTAAAGGGAGAACGAATACCGGGACTTTAGAAGTCATGATTTCTTCGAGGGTTTTTGCGGAGACACTACTGGGACAGGAAAACCTAGGCACCGCGTAGCCGGAGGTACAGCTATCCGGAAACATTCAAAGTGCTTCACATCCAGGCCCCGATGGTTGACGCTTTCCTAGTATGAAAAACCAGGGTGACAAATGAGCATGGAATCAAGCTCACCAACCATCAACACCCCGAGACTGACAAGCTTCTCAAAGCATATCACCATTTCAACTCTTTCAGAATTCTCAGAATCTCTTAGCAGAATAACCCTTCGAGAATTGTCTCTAATTACTTATTCATCTTATGCATGTTAATTGGCCTGGGAAGGTGGTGTTTATATAGGGCGATGAAGATGAATATTGATACAGAGATGACTGGTCAGCATAATGGAAGCATGAGTGGATGTGGGTAGGGATCTCCATTTTCTGCTGAGAATCTAGTCATGCCGCTATTGGAGACATTTACCCACCATGCACACTTAATTTGGTTAGTTTGGCCTTGTTAAACCACTAGCCTAAGTTTTATTGACTTAATTAACATCAGAGGAGCACTGTATGACATTAGCATGAGCACAATCATGCCTACCTTTAGTCAAGGAGGCCAACTAATCCTTCCCCTTCATTTGGGGAGGCCAACTGGAGCACTCTGGGAGTGATTTGAGTGTCATAAATGCACCTAATTGATAACTGATGGTTAAAATCAGTTAAATTAAGTGGTGAAGGAACCTCCATTAATTATTTAATTATTTTTAATGATTATTTATGAACTGGAGCTAACATGGGCACCTACAACTACTTTTGATGACCAGTTTGACTTCAGTTAACCTCATCAGGGTTCATTGGAGTTATTGATGCGCTACCACTTGTTGGTTAGCATGCAGTGACATGTATCTGAGCTACTTTCAGTTAGACTCAGTCATTCATTGCACTCCAACTTCATTTAGGACTCAGTTGACTCAATCGGCACTTGATCAATTGGTTAACTAGTGTGTTTACTGTGGCTTACAGTCAATTAAGCTACACCCATTCATTCAATTCGAATGACCTCCTTGGGAATTCGAAATGTATTGGCGTTCATGCACCTTGCATGATCATTGTATTGTATTATTCATTATTCATTGAGTATACAAAGCTACTAGTTCCATTGCAGCACCATTTTACCAATTTTATGCATATTTGTTTGTATTCTTTGTGAGAAAGTGTTTTCAATTCCTAGACCATTGTGACAAATTAATATGGTATCATAGCTCGCGGTGGGATGAAGCTCAAATATCTCAAAAACAATGTTTTTGACAGATATTGCATGAAAAATTGAGCAAAATCTCAAAAATCCAGCACTGCACCAGAAGCGAAGGCTTATCACTTAATACCCCAAGTTAAGGAATTTTTGGTCAAGCTTGCTTGATCAATTATGTTGGGTGTGATGAAAGCCTAAAATGTGCAGGTTGTTCGACCTTATGGTGCCCCTTTTATTGTGATTTGCATGTTTTAACAGGTGAAAAGCATTCGCTCCAACAGTTTCATATGGCTTCTTCCGTAGAACTCTTGACTCCGTTCAATTTCCATTCATGGAAAGGAGACATGGAGATCCAGCTACGTGCTAGAGGAATCTATAGGGTCACTATGGACACTGAAGAAGAGACTGCTTCTGTGACAGACAAAGATAGATTCTTGAACAAGAAAGGTGAAGCATTCGGATTCTTGTGCCTCTCTGTTTCTCGGGATCTTCTTTTCCATCTCTCGGGATTGAATACTCCAAAGGAAATTTGGGACAAATTGGAAACCCTGTATGGAAAGCAGGATGATTTGAGAGTATACCAGCTTGAAAATGAGTTGATGTCTCTCCAACCTTCCAATTTTGATACCTTGAATGATTTTTTCTCAAATTTCAAGCACATTGTCTTACTATTGAAGCAATGTAAGGTGGAGAAGGAGGATGATTAGATCATCTTCGTCATACTCTCCAAACTTGGAGCTGATTATTCGGTGCTTGTCTCTACATTCCGTGCGAGGAAGCTCACAACCCTTGGATGGAAGATGCCTTCACTCAATGCCTTCATTGAGTCCCTAATAAGTTAACATGATAAGCTTGTCGAGATGGGGATCATCAGATCTTCCCATGAGCAAGCCCTCTATGTATCAGGGCCCAAAGATCTGAAGGGTAAAGGAAAGCAACAGAAGAACCCAAAAACCAAATTCGAAGCTCCTAAGCCTAAAGTTGAAAACCAGCAGCATGAAGATCCTTCCGGCTCAAAAAAGAACAAAGGAAAATGGCATAATGGAAAGGAAAAATTCAAGTGTTCATACTATGGGAAGGGATTCCATCTTGAACATGCCTGCATGAAAAAGAAACTTGATGAAGCTACTTCTCTTCTTGAGAAAAATCACATCAATATTCTGGAAAGCTTTCGGATGAGAGATCAATAAGATCGGGAACCACAGCATGAAAGAGGTCATGCCCTCATGGCAAGCACTTCGAAGTCCAAAGAACTATTGATATATTCTGGAGCTTCGAACCACATGATGGCTGAAAGAGACTCCTTCTCATCTTTGGAGACCGGAAAATCCATTCCCATATACATGGGATATGACTCCACAATCATATATGAAGGACAAGGTACTGTAGATCTTGAGCATGGTTATTTTTCCAATGTTCTATATGTACCATCTCTTGCATCAAACCTCCTAATTATTTATCAAATGACACATATGGGAGTACCCAAGAGAGTCTCCTTTATCCCAAATGATGTAGATATCACAGAACTTGCATCCGGAAAACTTGTAGCAAAAGGCCTTGCAAACCATCATGCAAAATCCTATGAGTTCTCCCATTTTGTGGCGGATGCAAAGCCCACCGCATTGTTGACTCATGGAATAAGAAGTTAGTAGACTGTGGCATGAAAGGTTTAACCATCTAAACTTCAATTACAGAAATTACAGAAGACTTCTATGGTTGAAGGTCTCGCGGTCATCAAAGCCACCACTGAAATTTGTAAGGGTTGTGTTGTTGGAAAGCACCCTGAGCATAAGTTCAATCGGGGGAAGGCAAGACGAGCATCATGCATCTTGGGACTGATACATTCTGATATCAATGGTCCCATGCCTATCACATCAATGAATGGATCAAGGTACGTTCTTACTTTCATTGATGACTTTTCCAGATACACATGGGTCTTTTTTATCAAAAAGAAGTCGAAAGTCTTGGAAAAATTCACTGAATTGAAGGCCTTGATTGAGAATGCATCTTGCCAAAAGATCAAGATCTTGATATATGATAATGGAGGGGAGTATGTTAGTAATTATTTACTACATATATGTTCCCAAAGTGGTATTCAAATCCAGCATTCAGTCCCCTACACTCCCCAGCAAAACGGTGTAACGGAGAGAAAGAATCAGTCTCTCAAGGAGAGGACCACCTGTATGTTGGAATCAAAGAAGTTGGCTGCAAATTTGTGGGCTGAAGCCATCCATGCTGCATCATATATTTAGAATAGAGTGCCACACTCATCCATGAAAGGTAATACCCCTTTCGAAGCATACTTCAGACACAAGCCGAATGTGTCAAATCTGTGGGTGTTTGGGTCCACTGCATGGGCCCGAATTCCACTTGATAAAAGGAGGGATTTGCAACCGAAAATCATAGAATATCTATTTATTGGATATCCTAATGAATCAAAAGGTTTCAAGCTACTGGATATCAAAACAAAGCAGATCATCATTGAAAGGAGTGTCAAGTTCGATGAGCCTCTTCAAGAGGTAGAACTAGTGAAGGAGAAAACTACTGAATTTCCTTCCTATTCTACTGAATATTTGGATGATGTAATTGGGGGTGATGACCCTGATTTGGATCCTTTGATTTCTAATATCAGTGTACAGTAAACATCAGATTCTGAATCAGAACTTGAAGTACAAAATCTTCTCCCAACTTGGGCTCGACAGATACTCTCCTCCGCAGGAGATAACATTGGAAATCTGGATGATCCAAGGAGAACCCGGTCCATTGCAACTTCTAGAGAGTTAGATAAAGTATTGTGGACGATAAGGAGGCAACATAATTCCATAAATTTAGGTATTTGTGAGAAAAACTAGTTTTTTGCTAATACAAAGTTAGGGTTCGTTAAGAACATTTTGTATATATTCTTCATGTTTGGCAATGTAGGGGTTCAGAGTTTGAGAAAAAGAAACATTATTTGTAGTGAAATGTTTGTCTGAGCTGGAAAAAATTATCAATGTAGAAGTACAAAGTTTTTCAAAGAAGAGATTCATGTGCCAATATTTCTTGGTGTGTGTTTTCCTTTGTATATGTTTTCTTTCTAAGTTTTCCATTTATATATGTTGTCTTGAATGAAAATATATGATTCACGATTCATCCTCTCATAGGAAGCTTTCATTTCATCCATAATGTTTTGTTTCTAAGTTTTCCATTTATATATGTTGTCTTGAATGAAAATATATGATTCACAATTCATCCTCTGATAGGAAGCTTTGATTTCATCCATATTCAAATGTTTTCACCCATTCCTCTAAAGTTAGACAAAATTCATTCTAGCTAATGCTTTGTGTTAGTGGACTGTAATTCTCATATCTACCACCATTCCTAAATGATTCCACTACCATTCATTGATAATTCTTATCGATACTCATCCTTTGACTCGATGCCCATTGATAACTCTTGTACATTCATCACAAAGAGCATGCCAGGTTATCAAATGCATATGCCAATTCACCACAACCACACCGAATGAAAACTATGTGGAAGGAGGAGCCCACAAGGGATGTTAAAACAAGTACCAAATGCAACCGAGCAGCGGGAAACAAAGTAGTCAAGTGCTACATCATCACCCAGTTGGTGTAAGGAAGCCATATTTGCCCAAATCTCCATAAATTCAACCCAAAAATAAAAATTATAGAGGCACTTTCTGAGGCGTCAAAGACAATAAATAAAACACCCCAAAAAATTGGATATGCAATACAAATTATCTACAGTCCATACAATCTTACAATATGTAAGTATAGTCGTACAATCGGAAAAAATAGTTGCGCAACAAATCTATCAGAAACCATGCAAATTCCTACTTTGTTTTCTTAAATAAATCTCTTATTTAACCTAGAAAAATATTTATATTCCGC
Organism: Pseudotsuga menziesii; assembly: GCA_001517045.1. Taxonomy (NCBI): domain Eukaryota; kingdom Viridiplantae; phylum Streptophyta; class Pinopsida; order Pinales; family Pinaceae; genus Pseudotsuga; species Pseudotsuga menziesii. The sequence goes on along the minus strand of LPNX011018106.1, from coordinate 55,975 downwards.
TTTAAATCAAAATAAATGTAATTCCCTTGGAATATGAACCTAGCATTTCAATCAAGCAAAATAATGATGTCTTTCTTTGAAACTAGAAATACAATACCTAGTTTCGACAACATCGTGTCGATTATTCGACAAGTCCACTTTTTTTAATCGTCGTTGGAATAACATCGGATATTCGACTGCATTCCAGTACCCTTCGAAGATCCGACTACTTCATCGTCGAATGTCAACTAGTTCTATCGCAAAAAATTATTATTAAGCCGTCAAATTTCCGGCGTTTAGTCGTCCAAAATTCTACTCACCATAGTCGGACATCCGACGAGTTCTACATGACAATGTCGTCGAAATTCCCACCTCAGGTCGTCGAAAATTCGACGGCCATCCGACAGGCTTTGTTTTCGTAGCTATGGCAGGCTCAATGAATATGTCGTTGAACTTCCCACGTTAGGGCGTCGAACATTCGACGGGCTTGGTTGTTGGAGCTTTAGCACCTTCGTCGTACGTCGTCGGGCAGACGTCGAATAACCGACAAGTGCGTGTCGGTTATTAACATCCAAACAAAAAACGGTCTCCATTAAAAACAAAAGTTATAATTTTGAAAAATAATCTCACCTATCGAAACTCCTTTGCAGTTTGTGAAATGCATGATAAAAAATTTCTCCAACTAACAAATACTGTGTAGTACTACCACCTCTTACAAATTCACTATAGATAAAAAATCAGTCGTAGGAAATTTTAACAGCAAATGAAACGGAATTGACAATTTATGATTTACACTCTCTCATAGGAATGAAAAATTGTGCTGCATCTGCAGAAAATTAACCATGGGCATGCTTCCTGCAATAGAACGCAATAGGCAGAGCGATCAAAAAGAAGTTACACTGAAAGAATACGAACAAACGGAATAAAGCATGCGTGTTTTCAGAATGTGTACTTAACCGATCAACTCCATGCCGCCTTATTCGGTCCCATGGATGTAACAACTAGAAATTTTAACCATGGCGTGTTCTACCTAAACTCGCCAATCACCAGGCAACACATGCCGGGATGTTAATGGCCATGGAGACAAGGAATATTTCGAGATAGGTTATTTCATTGTGAAAACCCCTTGTAATTATTATTAAGAAATACTCCATATACATTTATAACGAAATATTTAAAGCTACACCCAATCTGGAATTTGAAATTCTGCAGTTAAGGAGATCCGAGGAATCATGCATGGGAGTGTCTAGGATTCATGACAAGCGTGAGCTATAGAAGGCAAGGCCACTGGGCGATTAGAATGATGGCCAAATAGGACACATACCCCAATAAAAAGGAGGGTGTGTCTAGGGTTAATACAAAGGATCAAAATTATTAAAATGTCAACAGAGAATGGTAACAATGACCTAGAGCAATCTCATACAGACTGAATTTATTGGGTTAAACGCAGATCTGGACCATAAAAGGTGTATACCCAATGAAGCGTTAGGCAACTGTGGATCCCGGTGTGACGGTCCATTAAGAACTCCAGAATGTTGCTATGTGACTGTTCCTGCATGCAGCAAGTACTTCGTGTTTAGCAGAGTATCCGTGCACCCGGAGCTAGAGATCAGCATCTTAGAGTTAGTTACGCAAATTGTATATGGTTGATACATCTATCTAAAAATTGCTCTCACGGATGCCACCTTATTGATTGTTATGACTGCGATTATAACCTTCTTTCTTTACAATGCCCATGAGCACTGTATAATGTCCGTGGACCATAACCCATAAATTTCCAATGTTAAACATGAACGCCATAACCCTAGGTACGCCATATAATGCCCAAAAATGTTGCTCTTCTGCTCATACGTAGCTGGAAAGTCCTAGATTCTGCTCATACGCAGCTGGAAATATATATGCAGCAAGCCATTGAACTTGTTTGTAAACTCTCCAACTTCTTGATGTGTATGGAATAAAGTGTTTTGGTTAGCCATTGAACTTGGTCACTTTGAGGCCTTTCTGTTGTTTTGCATCAACTTCCTCGCTAAGACGTGATACCATGTTATGAAGACTAAACACAAAGAAACCATAAATACGTACATAAAGTCATCGAGTGACTTTATTAATAGGCCTAATTCTATAATCTAGATGATGTTTATATTATAACAAAAAGGATAAAATGAAGAGGCAATGGCTCACAAACTTGAAATTTATGTTATTGGAGTATCTAGATCCTTAAGAACCATAGGAATATATGGGACTAAGGGAAGTGAGTGGTATTCCATGAGGTACTCACTTTTGTTTGTTCTAATATCCATAGATGGGGCACAACCTTCCAACTAGTCAATGATTAAAAGGAAGGAGAAGCAAGAAGCAAACAAGGTAGTGCAAAAGTGTCTCTTTTAGACTGGAATACCTTTGAGAATTAAAAATAACAATCATTTCTTCTAGTTTATGTTTGAATTTGTTTCTATTTTTGGCCCATGGTATAAGGCACGTGCCTATGAGGAGTTGCAAGGATAGATAATTAAAGTGGAAAAGGATGATATCAACACTATATTGAGCGATCAAAGGAAGTTATGTGAGGCCAGTAGATGGAGATTGATATTTGATGCTTGGATAGTTGGGAAGGGAAGGACCCTCTTTAATTTTTTGTTACATTGTCTTGGGGGTACAATGTTTATTAAAATCGTCAATGCATAAACATGTTGGAACCCAATGTTATGCAGGTTCATCACACTCCAGGATCTTCTTGAGAAAGTCAGTCGATAGGAAACAATTGACTAGAAAAGCAGTTGACTGGCAGATTAGATGGGAGATTCAAAGGCTTGACTAAATGGTCAATGAGTGTATGTTCAGATCAACTACAACAACTAATTAAATTATGATATGTTATATATTTGGTTGAAATAGTTAGAACCAATGACCACTATTTGTGGACGAGGGATTTTCACAGATATGGAGACTATAAATGAATGACCCTATGGGTTGTAATTATATGATTGATATTGATTTGTGTTCATGTTAAATAATGCATTGCGATGTTCTGATCATAATGCATTGTGCTGAAGTGTTGTAACAGTGTCCTAAAACACCACCTTTATTCTTGGAATATTGTTCCCTTTTGCTATTTTCTTTTTTGTTATATGGTTCATATGAAGAGGCCCCCCAACATGGTATTAGAGTTGTTGGTTTTTGTCTATCCTTGTTGTCTACGAATCATGTTGAGTCAAAAGTAGGTTGATCGATTGAAGGTTGAATTTTTTTTTAAACTTTACCTTTTCTTGAACTTTGATATGATCTATTTAATCAAAAGGATGAATTTCAATATAGAACCCGTGCTTTTGAATGGGCACAACTATGCAATGTTGGAACCATATATAGCGACGTTTTTAAAGAAAAAGAGGTTGTGGCAATATATGAAGGTCACTATTCTAGATCCTAAGGATGACCAGTCTAAGTTTGTCATCATCGAAAATGAAGGATGAGGTTATTGTGGCCATCATGACCTACATTTCGAGAAAGAATTTCTTTCACATAATTGGGATCAAATGTTCTCATGTTGTTTCGTATAAGTTGAATTTATTGTTCAACAAGGTTAATGAAAGTCAAGCAATGCAGTTAGAGAAATATTTGATCTCTTTGGAACCCTGTTCCTTTGAAAGAATTGAGGAATATTTAGCTTGCATGAAGGAGATACAGCTAAAATTGGGAATGTGGTAAGGATTTTCCAAAGAAAGATGGATATTTCATTGAACTGGTGTTGATGAATTTAACAACATCTTGTGATGTCTTTTTCTCATCCGTATCTGTTAGCACTTCGCTACAGGCGTTACATGCCCGTAACACTCAAACGTGATGGAGATTCAATTAAATATGTACTCATCATATGGATAAGGATGACTCTTTGTTCTCTTCCTTGAGTGGATCTCCATAATATAATATTTACGTCACTAATGACTATGCTCTCGTAGTTGCTGGAAGCGGTGATGTTGAATTCCATCATGGTCAAATATCAAATGTCTATCATGTGCCTAGATTTAGGACTAACTTTTTTTTGGTTCCTCAACTTAAAAACACTGGGAATATTGTTGAGTTTTTATCTCCTGAATCTCCCACAATCACTACTCTAAAAATTTTTCCAAAAGAGGGAAAATCTCCAACAAGGTAAATCTATGAGTTAAAATAAACTAGTTACTCTTTAAACCCATTGGAACTAGTTACTTACACCATTTTCATGGTGTAGTTCCTCCATAAGAGTCATTTTATTAAATTAAAATTCTCTTTGAAAAGATTCATGGAGATATTTAACATTGGTTTTATCAAGTATCCGCCCATTCATGTAGGAAATTAGGAATGAACAATTTTTCTATTCTGATGACCATGTTTATGCACAACAGAAATTGAGCCCAAAATCCGACGGCACTCATGTCTGAAATTCGACAATACCCTGTCGGTTATTCGACAAGTGCACTTTTTTGTCGTCGGTGGAATAACATCGGATATTCGACTCCATTCCAGTACCCGTCGAAGATTTGACCACTTCATCGTCGAATGTCAGCCAGTTTTATTGCAAAAAATTATTATTAAGACGTCGAATTTCCGATGTCTAATCGTCGAAATTTATATTCGCCATAGTCGGACATCCGACGGGTTCTACATGACAATGTCATCGAAATTCCCACCTCAGGTCGTTGAAAATTCAACAGCCATCCGATGGGCTTTTTTTTTGGAGCTACGGTAGGCTCAATGAATATGTCATCAAACTTCCCACGTTAGGGCGTCGAACATTCGACGGACAAACGATGGGCTTGGCTGTCGGAGCTTTAGTAGCCTCGTCGGACGTCGTCGGGAGGAGTTCGAATAACCAACGTGTGCGTGTCGAACAACCGACGAGTTCAATCTATCGGATCTACAACAACCTCCTCGAATGACCTTCATATGCCGTCGAAAATCCGGCGAGAAATTGTATAGTTAAAAGATATATATAATTCAAAACACAGTGGGAAATTGGAAGTTCCTCCAATAATGAAGAAGAGATCCTAGCACTATGGAAATAGTTAAAAGACACTAAATAAATTGGAATCACAAACCTAATGGTCATTGGAAACTCCCTAGATATTATTCTATTCATTAATAAAAAGAGAAATGATTCCTACCTATGGAGTATGAGTAGGATTTAGAACACCATCTAATTCTTTCAACAACTCACTTCCTTTCATGTCCTAAGATATCACAACAAATTAACAGGCACTTTGGCTAAAGAAGGAATCTATTTGAAAAATAGAGAAATTAAGGAAAATGTGGGGAGCATTGGTAAATGTCATATCTCCTAAGTCTTTAGCACCCATATGTATCTTGGGATATGAAATGCATTAATAAGTTTCATAGCATGTAGGACTGTATCCACACATCGTCACCTTCATCCCACCTTCCCAACAATCATGGTATAAATAAGGCAGTACAATCATCCCTCAACACATGTGGTGTCCTCTTCAATGTGATGGAAAGCATGAAGGTAAGTCATTTAGCCTTGAGAATAGGTAGTATCAAGAATCAGGCCTGATCCTTGATGGTTGTTATTTTGAACAAGAAGAGTTTGGAGATTCCTAGGCATCCAATTATTTTTTTTCATGTAAGGTGGTCCATAGATAAAGTGTCTTCCCCTGCTTGAGTAATAAACTGGGTTTCCATCAATTGGATTGTGCATTTTGATAGAACAAGGTTTCTGGTGTGAGGAAACTCCCTTGAGAGTCTCTTAGAATCTCTCTTTGTAATATTTTGGAAGCTATCTTGGCATAACAAGGTTTGTGGTGTGAGGAATATGTCTTGGTAGTTCATGCATAAAAAGCGTAGCAATTCCATATCCATGTCCTCTCTATGGAAAGTCCAAGATCCTTCTCTAGTTACCCTCTACAACATTTCTCAATCCCTTGTTTTTTTTCTCTATGTTATGCTTTGTCTCCTCATTTGGCTTATGCTGCATTTCTTTGGGTTAGGTAAATTCAATAATTTTATCAATATTGGTAATGGTTGGGGTAGGAACTCAAGCTATATGATTGTTATGAACAAGCCAAACCAAGTTCTGGGATTTGTTTTAGCTCATTATGGTATCAATAATGTCACCCGTGTTGTAAATTTCTCCCATCTTATTGCACCCTTAATCTATCATATAGCCGTTTTTTTACTTTATGGGTCCTCCCATTAGTCTATCATACTATTTTTTCTTAGTCAATTTTGTCTTCATCCTCAAGCATAGGATAGACTCTTCTATGCATCTCAAATTCCCATCCATGGGACCTTATATTTTATCTTCAGTTTATAAAGGATATTCTCCTCATGCAACAACTAGTATCTCTAGAACTCCCCAACCCCTCAAAGCAATTGGAAAAAAAACCTCGGTCAGCAATAAGCTACATAAAGTCAAATTCTTAGCAACAAAAGGAGCTATAGAAGCCATTTCATAACAGTGCATGCCAACAATCCTAGATAAACTATTTTGATGGTGTATCAGGAAATTTTAATTTTAGGAGTATTTTGGAATTTATATGCTAGCTATGCATTTGAAACGGAATGGAAGATTTGAAAAAGAATCGGTTAGGAAGTGATATAGGTAGAAGTATGAGACTCCAAGATATTTTAAACATTATCTTTAATATTTTCAAATTTTATTCAGGAAGGATGTCTAACTCAGTCGTAGTACTTCTCATCGTTTTTTAATAATACAAATACTCGTTTTTTTGTAAAAGAAAATAGAATTAGTGTCTCTCCTTCTCTAGCATAAGGCACATAGGGGGAGT
>LPNX011018106.1:24768-49045 GCA_001517045.1 Pseudotsuga menziesii | reverse complement strand
AATACCCTCGTGTATGTGTTTGAATACCCTCATTTTATTCCCCTAAGGATATAAAATTTCTTTGTTATCAAAGATACCCAACTTTATTTCTTACAATGGATAGAGTTCCTTAGTTACCCATGTAGTTCTAGGATTTGTTGGAATGCATTTCTGCACCATTGGTAATTTCATTGGTCACCTTATGAATCTGTTCAACCCACAACCTTGGAAGAGGGTTTGTCCTAGAGTTAATATATATAAATATACGTATAGGTAGCGGTGATCAATTTGATCCTAAGCCAAAAATTCATTACAAGGACCCTACCTGAAGATTGCTACTTAGTTGCTTACTTTGGTAGTGACAGATATCATGCTCTTTGTCCCTTCAATTGAAAATTCTTCCATGGTATTTCTTCTTTACTCATTTTCTTTAATACCTTGGAACCCTGTCTTATGTTACTATTACCATGGTTGTTTCTTATAATGAAGGGTTTATCATGGCAAGCTCGATCTTTGTGATCAAAATCACAATTGTAACTCTCACACAATATGAGGGCAATGCTACCCATGAGGGATTTTTTCTTATGTCTCGCTACAGGACCTTTAAATCATTACCCAGCAATAAATATTGATCTCATCATGGGGGAATCTTCACTAACAAAGGACATTCCAATGAGGGATTGGAATCATATTAGAAGCTTCCATACTAAGGAATTTTGTCCTATACCTCACCCTTCAAACTTTTTTACTCTAAAACATCCTTAGAATGTTCATATTAAAGGTGTTAGGGATTAAACAAGGAAGAAAAAGCTTAACTCAACATGTATCCTTCTATGACTAGAAAACCTATCTTATCCAAGCACTAAGCTCATTGTCAATGTTGAATTATGTAGGCACTGCAGGATAACAAGATATTTTGGTTAAAACCCATTTATACCATAGAAACCGCTTTAAAATAGTAAAGTTTACAAGATAGTCATAAAAGAAGCATGAAAGCATATTATACCAATGCTGAAAAAGATGAGAATTTCATAAATACAAAATTTGCAACAACACCTATAATCATAAATATACACCCGGCATGTAGCATTGTCCCCATTGTCCCTATTTGGATTGCCATCACCTATGTGACAAACCAAAGCAACATAAGAAACCAATTAAAGACATATTGTCTACAACTAAGAAAAAAATCAAAAATAGGATTAAAAACTTACAAGAATGTGATCATCATAATTGCAGAGAACTAAGTCAGTTTTATACCCTCCACAGAGGTAAAACTAGGGGGAATATTATTCTTAAAAATTGTCTAAAGATAATCCAATATAAATATCATTCAAAATGAAAAACTGAACCAACCAGGCTTTTGTTTCGAGAAGAGACAATCAATAAGGCGGTAGGGAATTTAATCATTAAATGCAATATGGAATTTATTGACAATAGTGGCATGCGGTAGATGTTGGTTTAGTGTTACAATAAAATTACAATGAATAGTCTAAAAGAACAATCTATTGTCGCATGGGAGGTGGCATACATACATGAGTTAAACATATACCAAAATTTCTTACAAGATGTCCCTCAATATAAAGAGAGACCTGTAATCAAATCCAAGGTGCCCTTACAAATTGGTGAAGAGGGACCATGAATCGGTTTCGACAGTCAATGAACTCAGAAAAAAGAAGCAACCACAATTAATTCAGGGCTGAAATCACTCCCCCAATTTGGACTATTGAGTTAGAGCTTCAATACATAAATCTCAAGTATGGAAACTCATCACACTTCTGATACTCACAGTTATTTATTATATACAATAGGAATTTTAACGATATGGATTTGACTGGTTCATTGTGTATATTCACCTTTCACAATATATTAAAAGTATGGAAGTATAATCACCCAATGTTTTATGCAGTTGCTTGTAATCTTTATAGTTTTCTTGGTGCATTACCTTTGACCACATATCAAAGTCGACTAGAACTGAACAGGAAAGGATTTAACCATTCACTGTTCATACAGTTTTCTTTCGCAAATCGGAAATAGCCAAGCCAAGAAATTATTTAAACAAAACCCCGAGTCCCCGATTTCCGATATTCGAAATATCGGAAATCAAAAATCGGAGATACCCCAAATAACCTTAACAAAAAGTGGAATATCTAGTTTCCGATACCGAAAATCGGAAAAGACTCTAGTGGACCAGAGGGTTCGGCTTCGGGTTCAAGATTTTATATTTGAAATTTACGTAAACATTTCATATGCCTAAAATAGTTATTTTATTTATTTTCAGTTATAAATCCATTCAAATGGAAAATATATCATTATTTTATTTTAGTAATTATAAATTAATTTAAATTTCCTGAATAATCACAATCATTTGCACATCCCATGACACATAAGGATCAGGATTTTGGTGCAAATTAGTATTTTAATTTAATTTTGTATATATATATATATATGTGTGGGGGGACGAGCTCCTATTTAGAACACAATGAAATCCAATGAAATAACTTTAAAAGGTCTTAAAAAATAAGAGTTTAATTTAATTTTATTATTTTATTTATATTTAATATATATATATATATATAAATGAATATGAATATGAGGGTGAGGGCGCAGCTCCTCCTTAAAACATTTCAAGCACAAAAAGCATTGTCATAAATCCAATGGAGAACGTATAAACCAATCAATAAATGGATTTATGACAATGCTTTTGAAATGTTTCCATATACAAAACAAGCAATTTACTGCAAATATTTTCACCATGATAGATTTTATCTCAACAAGTCGAGTGTTACCTACTTGGCATTTCCTTTCAGACTTTGAAAGTTGTTGCAGTCTTTTAATTTTATTTGGATATTCTACGAACCTCGAGAACTGTTGGCACAAGTCATTATTTTCAGCGATCTCTAGGATCCCGTCTATGCCTTCTCTAAGAGCCTTGGAAGGAACCTCCATCGATCCGAAGTTTGATTTTGCATTTTTTCGAAAAGAAGAATGAAGGGCCATATATCCTTGGGATTTGGCTCAATCATGTCCCCAATGCAGGCTTGAATATGGGTGAGAAAAGCAGACCCGTTGAATACTCCATATATTTTATTTGTATCATGCCTTTCTCCGAGAGATCTAATACCATCCATCATTGATGACACTTTTGAATGATAGAGAATGACTATCCACTATCTGTCTCAGTCTATGAAACACTTCAGGGGCACTGAGATGAGCAATAATATGCATTGTTGGAATCATAGCCTCATCTTCCAACCATCTCTTGATTTCTGCTGGAGATAGAAATCCAAACCTGGCGAAAAACGATGTTCATGTGAAGGTCCAAGATTGTTTTGAACTGTGATTCCAGATGGGTAGTGTTGTTTCTTCTCCGCGATCAGGAAATATCTAAGGAATTCCTTCCTGAAGGTGACGGGGGATTTCTGCATTTCCTGCAACCTCTCGGATGGCAATTGTGTGGATACCTTCTCTTAGACATGGAGATTTCCCTCGAATACACTCAATATATATAGAGAGATGTTTGGCATAGTAGATTTTTAATAATAGGTGGAAGGATTTAATTGGGGCGAGCAACAAGGAAACTTTCAAAATAATAACATCTTTGAAACCATTTCTACTAGTCCCCTTTGCAGTACCTGCGGCCCAGCCACAACAACCAGTTTTGGAATCCATTAGAATAGATCAGGTTTCGGCTACAATTCCACTGCCAATTCCTTTTGGGATCCGTGATAATCCGAATTCGTAGCAAGGGCAAACTGCAAGGTCTAGAGAAAACTGAAGAGTATACTGAGCAAAACCCAATTATACTGAAGAGTATACTGAGCAAAACCCAAGAAATATACAAAAGCAGATGAATGGAGAGATTGATTAGAGAAAAGCAGATGAATGGAGAGATTGATTAGAGAAGTTCCCGTGGAAGAAGAGCATTAGCGAAGCCCATCATGAGCATTGTTTTCCAAATGGAAAACTGAAACAGAGAAAGCATGAAATTGCGGAAAACCTATTTTCTAAGTCAAGGAGTCACTTCGGCAATTCAATCAAAACTGGAAATAGGAAATTAATTCTTACAGCCAAAAGACACAAATTTTTAGAACTAAGTTTAATTATTTTATGACTTGTTTTAGATAACTATAAAGCAAAGGTTTTTTTGGTAAATAGATATTTTCACTAAAATAATTTTAAATAGATTAATATTTTTACTAAAATAATTTTAAAGAATATTAAATGAATTCAATATAAATATGTTTTATTATTATTTTGAATGAATTTATTTATTTATATAAATAAAAATTGTGAAACTCTTTAATTTTAAAGAAAAATTGTTTGGTTCTTCAATTTTATTGAGATTTATGGTTTTTTAATTTTTAATATAACTTATTGTTTAATTATTTTAAAGTTTAGAAATGGAATATTTATTTGTTAATATTTTTTAAATGATAAATATAATATCTATATAACCCTATATATATAACCATAAATGGGTGATATATATAATGCAAAGGAACTAAAAGAATATGCGTTCCTTACACTAGTTATTGTTTAACATCATGCTCAGTAACCCTAAATGTATAAATATATGTGAACGGGTTCAGTGACGTCAACCTGAACACATACATGAATAAGCAAGGTATAAATAAAAGTTAAGCAGTGTCCTAATTGTTAAAGAAAAGAATGGAGCAACAGAAACAGTACGGGTAGATGATTGCCTTCTCATTATTCAGAGCTGTTTAAATAAGAAGTAAAAAACAAAAATACTGTGGGTGAATACCACAGGTAGGTAAATACTGTGCGTTACCTAACTCGCTAACTCAACTACGGGTGAGATTACTCTCTTCAACACACCCCCTTAATCTCAACTGGCAGTACATCATCATCACTATCTATGCCTAAGTGCTCTCCCTGATATACAAATGCAGATGTTCCCAACGGTTTGGTGAACATGTGAGCTAACTGCTCCTTAGAGCCACAAAATAGTAAAGAAATTTGTTTTTCATTGACTAACTCACGAATGAAGTGATAGCAAGTGTCAATGTGTTTGTTTTTTCTATGAAATACATTATGTTTAGACAACTGTATTGCAGAGTTATTATCACAGAAAATAGAAGTGGGATCTTTCGGAGTGTGTCCCATATCTTTCAGCGGTCTTCTTAGCCAAGTTGCATGGCAAGTTATTGTGGTGGCTGCTACATATTCTGCTTCTAAAGAAGACATGCTCACAATGGGCTGTTCTGAGATGCCCAAGAGATCAGATTTGTACCCAAATGGAAAGCATAACCAGATGTGCTTTTCCTATCATCAAGACTACCTGCAAAATCACTATCAGTGTACCCTGTAAGAGTACTGTGTGGTGTATGAGTGTACCAGAGGCCATATCCAAGTGTGCCTGCAACATATCTCAGTATTCTTTTCCAACGTTCCGGTGAGATTCTTTGGGAGTCTCCATAAATCTGGATATAAGACTAACAGCATACATCAAATTAGGTTTAGTTGCACTCAAATACATTAAACTGCCTACCATTTGTTTATGGAGTGTATTGTTTACTGCTAGTTCATCACCATTCTTGGTTAACTTGGTGCCAAGAGCTATAGGGGTTTCTGCTCATTTACATTTATCCATTCTGAATCTTTGCAAAATATCAATAGCATACTTATGCCGGCAGATAAAAATACCTTTATCAGTTTGAGTAACTTCCAGGCCAAGGAAGTACTTCATCAGTCCTAGATCAGTCATTTCAAATTATTTTTTCATGACTGTCCTGAAATCTTCAAGCATCAAATTACCAGTGTAAGTCATGTCATCAACATAAAGACATATGTACCTTGCCTGTTTTGACATACAGAGTGGGCTCATTGTTGCTTCTGTTGAAACCGTTGTTGATGAGGTAGGAATCAATCCTACTGTACCAAGCTCATGGAGCTTGTTTTAGACCATACAAGGCCTTTTTTAGCCTTTACACATTGTCTTCATGACCCTTGACAGTATAACCAAGTGGCTGGTCTACATAAACTTATTCTTCAAGAATGCCATTAAGAAAGGCAGATTTTACATCCATTTGATACACAGGCCATTGATTTTGTGCTGCAATGGAAAGTACAGGTCTGATGGTATCCATCCTTGCTATAGGAGCAAAGGTTTCATCATAATCTATACCATACTTCTTTGCATAACCTTTGGCAACCAACCTTGCCTTGTTCTTTTCAAGTTCTCCTTTTTCATTCAATTTGGTCTTATAGACCCATTTGACTCCAATACTGGTTTTGTTTGTAGGGATGTCAACAAGATCCCAAGTCTGATATTTCTCTATTGCATCAATCTCTTCATTCATGGCTTTTACCCACTGTGCATCCTTCACTACTTCATTAAAATATGTGGGTTGACAGGAGAAGAGAGCAAATTGAAGTTGCTCGTCTAGAATCAGAGTTTGTTCATATAACTCTCTCAAGCTTTTGGTTTTCTGATTCTGTGGTGGACCATCTGTTGCATCGTCTTGCTGCTGTACTTCCCATCTTGGAAGTCTGATAGGTAGATCTGGCTGATATGAGTGATCTTCATGTTTTATGTCTGAAGGATCACTCCAGCATTCGTCTTCAATGAACTTTACGTCTCTGCTCACCACAAGCTGCTTGGTGACAGGATTATATAGCTTGTATTCCTTGTGATGTTCACTATAACCAGGGAAAATGCAGCGCTCGCTTTTCTTGTCTAACTTTCTTCTGATTTCATCAGGTATATGCACAAAGGCAACAAAACCAAAGATTCTAAGATGTGAGACACTAGTCTTAGTGCCAATCCGTGCTTCTTCCAGAATCTTGTCTTGGACAGTTACTATGGGTGATCTGTTGAGCAAGTAGACTGAACATCCAACAACTTCAGCCCAATACTCATTTGACAGCTTCTTGTGTGACAGCATGCTACGGGCCATGTTCATGATGGTCCGGTTCTTTCGTTCAGCAAATCCATTCTGCTGTGGAGTTTATCTGGTGGTGAACTGTCTCTGGATGCCATGCTGCTTACAAAAGTCTGAAAACTCATGTGAATCATGCTCACCTCCACCATATGACCTAATCATTTTAATGGAATTTCCATACTACTTTTTAGTGAGAGCCTTGAACTCCTTAAACTTGGAGAAGGTCTCTCATTTGTGCCTCAGAAAATAAATCCATTTTTTTCTGCTAAAATCGACAATAAAGGTCAAAAAATAAAAACTGCCTCCTATGGATTGGGTTTGCATGGGTCCACATAGGTCTGTATGAACTAACTCAAGTTACTCTTTGGCTCGAGATGTAGAAGTGGGAAAACTGTCCCTATGATGTTTACCAGTGATACAATCCTCATAGGTGTTGGATTGTTTATGAATAATAGGTAAAACTTTCACCATTGACTGTTTGTGCAGGAGACTGAGACTCTTGAAGGGAAGATGACCAAATCTACAATTCCATAACAAAGATTCATCTTGACTGGAAACTGTATGAGCTACATGATGTAGAAGGTTGGCACTCCTAAGACTAAGAGTAAATATTCTATTCTTGGTCATTTCAACTTTGGCTATGAGTCTCTTACTCAGAGGTTTATCATAGATAGCACAGTATGTATCATGAAACCTAACATCATACTTATTCTGAAGCAAATGACCTATACTGATCAAATTTATAGTCAAATGATGTACATAAAACACCTCATGAATGGACATTTTTTCATTTTGATTACTAAGTACAGGAACAATACCTATTCCTTTTGCTGGAATGAGAGAGTCATCTCCTAGCTTGATATTCGTGACAACAGAGAAATCTAGACTAAAGAATAATGACTTGTTACCTGTAATGTGATTGTTGCAACCGCTATCTAGTAGCCATAGATCTGAGTTGCAGTGTTCTTCAGTTGCTTGATAAGACAGAAACATCACCTCTTACGAGCCTTCTTCTTCTTTGGAGACATTGGCTCTGCTGTTGTTCTGGTTATTGTTCTGGTCTGCTTGCTTCTTTCTGCATTCTTGTTCATAGTGCCCATACTTCTTATAGTAGTTACAATGAACATTGGACTTGTTGGTCCATCTCTTGCCTCTTCCCCTCTGACCTTGATGGTTGTGAGAGTGTTCTGAATGCTCTGAATGTTCATGATTGTGATTGGTTCTGTCTTCTGTAGATCGAGACCATCGGGCTCTTCTTCCTCTACCTCGTCCTCCTCTGCCTCGACCTCTGTGGAGGGAAGCCTAGGTGTTGACTGCATTGGTCAACAATTCTTCTTCTTGAGTGACTCGCACTTCATGAGATAGAAGAGATCCAGTCAATTCTTCTAGGGTGAACTTCGACAAATCTTTTGCTTCTTCTATGGCAGTCACTACCATAGCAAATTTCTTGGTGAGACAATGAAGAATATTTTGAACAACGATCTTTTGTTGTAGCGGTTCAGCATAGGTTTGGAATTGGGTCACAAGACCTGAGACCCTAGTCTTGAATTGATCCATAGATTCTGACTCTTTCATCTTCAAACTTTCAAATTGAAGGCATAGGGTTTGCGGTCTTACCATTTTAATGTGATCGGTTCCCTTGTAAGCCGATGCAAGCAGATTCCAAGCCTGATGTGCACTGGTAGCACCTGAGATCCGTGGGAAAATGGACTCTTCAATGCAACTTTGGATCAGCCATGTGGCTGTGAGATCTCAGATTCGACGAGCTTTGAATGACACATGCCCTAATAACAAGGAGGCCGCTTCTAGGGTTAATACAAAGGATCAAAATTATTAAAATGTCAACAGAGAATCATAACAATGACCTAGAGCAATCTCATATAGACTGAATTTATTGGGTTAAATGCAAATCTAGGTTTTGATGCAGAGCTGGACCATAAAAGGTGTACACCCAATGCAAGCGATAGGCAATTGTGGATCCCAGTGTGACGGTCCATTAAGAACTCGAGAACGTTGCTATGTAACTATGCCTGCATGCAGCAAGTTCTTCATGTTTAGCAGAGTATCCATGCACCCTGAGCTAGAGGTCAGCGTCTAAGAGTTAGTTGCGCAAATTGTATAGGGTTGATGCATCTATCTAAAAAGCGTTCTTAGGAATGCCACCTTATTGATTGTTATGACTACGATTATAACCTTCTTTCTTTACAATGCCCATGAGCACTGTATAATGTCCATGGCACATAACCCATAAATTGCCAATGTTAAACATGAATGCCATAACACCCATATAACGCCCAAAAATGTTGCTTTTATGCTCATATGTAGCTGGAAAGTGCTAGATTCTGTTCATGCGCAGCTAGAAATATATATGCAGTAAGCTATTTTGTTCACGTATACATGCCCAAAATCATGGCGGCAGAGAAAATGTGGAGTCCTCTACCGCACAGACCCAGCAAAGATGTGGTCGCGGCTGCTGCAACGACGAGTATATGTTGCTCTACTATTAAGATCAGATATCGTTCCAATAATGAGATAAAGGTTGCGATTGTAGCAGTGCACATAGATCAGCTAGTATCACAAAGCTTACACACGGCGGCCAAGAGAGAAGGGATTAATGATTCGATGTATTGAAAAGGATGTCAATTCCATCCCCAAACCCTGCTACCCCATGAGGGATAACTGCTGGTCAGGATGGCATATCATACCCCAAGAGGGATAACTGGAAATGGAAGTGGACCTCTAACGCGAACTGCAACTACAACTGCAACTGGACCTCTAACACGAACTGCAACTGGACCTCTAACGCGAACTGCAACTGCAACTGGAATCTAACAGAAACACAAATTGGAACTCGTTCAGTTAGAATGTAAATCTGTGCAGGCATCTACGTAGGCCGAAATAAAGAAGTTGTTACGCAACAACTTGTCGATCAGTGTGAGCTGGTTTGACATGTGGATGGCAAAGGCATGGGATCACTACCACATAATGGCCACACAAACTTTATTAAACTGACATGCCATTTAACCAAACGCGCATTTGTTAAGTAATTAATTAAAGAATAACCCATCATCTGAACATGAAAATGATCCATACTCTACACTTGTCAAGTCATCGTGAATCTTCATGATCCACTCTATCAAGTCCAAATCCCAAAATATGGGATATATAGGCCTATCGACATAAATATATGAAGTTTGACAAAATGGTAAAACAAATGATTAACTTAAGTTCTTAGATTTGTGCACCCTTTGAAATGAACGTTTTCTTCTAAGAATAAACAACAATTTATAAGAATTCAAGAAACAACAATTTATAAGAATTCAAGTTCATGTGAAAATTTTATTTCCACTTAACCAAGTTACAAAAATAATTATCCTTCTCACAACTCATAAAATTCAAATACTTTTAAAAATATGAGATGAGCAATGATATGCATTGTTGGAATCATAGCCTCATCTTCCAACCATCTCTTGATTTCTGCTGGAGATAGAAATCCAAACGATGTTCATGTGAAGGTCCAAGATTGTTCTTGAACTGTGATTCCAGATGGGTATTTGTTTGGCATAGTAGATTTTTAATAATAGGTGGAAGGTTTTAATTGGGGCGAGCAACAAGGAATCTTTCAAAATCATACCATCTTTGAAACCATTTCTACTAGTCCCCTTTGCAGTACCTGCGGCCCAGCCACAACAACCAGTTTTGGAATCCATTAGAATAGATCACGTTTCGGCTACAATTCCACTGCCAATTCCTTTTGGGATCCATGATAATCCGAACTCGTAGCAAGGGAAAACTGCAAGGTCTAGAGAAGAGTATACTGAGCAAAACCCAAGAAATATACAAAAGCAGATGAATGGAGAGATTGATTAGAGAAGTTCCCGTGGAAGAAGAGCATTAGCGAAGCCCATCATGAGCATTGTTTTCCAAATGGAAAACTGAAACAGAGAAAGCATGAAATTGCGGAAAACCTATTTTCTAAGTCAAGGAGTCACTTCCGCAATTCAATCAAAACTGGAAATAGGAAATTAATTGTTACAGCCAAAAGACACAAATTTTGAGAACTATATCATTGCTTAGAATCATGAACATAAGTTTAAAATTTTTATGACTTGTTTTAGATAACTATAAAGCAAAGGTTTTTTTTGGTAAATAGATATTTTCACTAAAATAATTTTAAATAGATTAATATTTTTACTAAAATGATTTTAAAGAATATTAAATGAATTCAATATAAATATGTTTTATTATTATTTTGAATGAATTTACTTATTTATATAAATAAAAATTGTGAAACTCTTTAATTTTAAAGAAAAATTGTTTGGTTCTTTAATTTTATTGAGATTTATGGTTTTTTAATTTTTAATATAACTTATTGTTTAATTATTTTAAAGTTTAGAAATGGAATAATTAATTGTTAATATTTTTTAAATGATAAATATAATATCCATATAACCCTATATATATAACCATAAATGGGTGATATATATAATGCAAAGGAACTAAAAGAATATGTGTTCCTTACAGTGGTTATTGTTTAACAGCATGCTTAGTAACCCTCAATGTATAAATATATGCGAACGGGTTCAGTGCCATCAACCTGAACACATACATGAATAAGCAAGGTATAAATAAAAGTTAAGCAGTGTCGTAATTGTTAAAGAAAAGAATGGAGCAACAGAAACAGTACGGGCAGATGATTTCCTTCTCATTATTCATAGCTGTTTAAATAAGAAGTAAAAAATAAAAATGCTGTGGGTGAATACCACAGGTAGGTAAATACCGTGGGTTACCTAACTCGCTAACTCAACTACGGGTGAGATTACTCTCTTCAACACACCCCCTTAATCTCAACTGGCAGTACATCATCAGCACTATCTATTCCTAAGTGCTCTCCCTGATATACAAATGCAGATGTTCCCAATGGTTTGGTGAACATGTCAGCTAACTGCTCCTTAGAGCCACAAAATAGTAAAGAAATTTGTTTTTCATTGACTAACTCACGAATGAAGTGATAGCGAGTGTGAATGTGTTTGTTTTTTCTATGAAATACATTATGTTTAGACAACTGTATTACAGAGTTATTATGACATAAAATAGAAGTGGGATCTTTCGGAGTGTGTCCCATATCTTTCAGGAGTCTTCTTAGCCAAGCTGCATGGCAAGTTGGTTTGGTGGCTGCTACATATTCTCCTTCTGCAGAAGACATGCTCACAATGGGTTGTTTCTGAGATGCCCAAGAGATCAGATTTGTACCCAAATGGAAAGCATAACCAGATGTGCTTTTCCTATCATCAATACTACCTGCAAAATCACTGTCAATGTACCCTGTAAGAGTACTGTGTGGTGTATGAGTGTACCAAAGGCCATATTCAAGTGTGCATGCAACATATCTCGGTATTCTTTTCCAACGTTCCGATGAGATTCTCTGGGAGTCTCCATAAATCTAGATATAAGACTAATAGCATACATCAAACTAGGTTTAGTTGCAGTCAAATACATTAAACTGCCTACCATTTGTTTATGGAGTGTATTGTTTACTGCTAGTTCATCACCATTCTTGGTTAACTTGGTGCCAAGAGCTATAGGGGTTTCTGGTCATTTACATTTATCTATTCTGAATCTTTGCAAAATATCAATAGCATTCTTATGCCGACAAATAAAAATACCTTTATCAGTTTGAGTAACTTCCAGGCCAAGGAAGTACTTCATCAGTCCTAGATCAGTCATTTCAAATTCTTTTTTCATGACTGTCCTGAAATCTTCAAGCATCAAATTACCAGTGTAAGTCATGTCATCAACATAAAGACATATGTACCTTGCTCGGTTTTGACATACAGAGTGGGCTCATTGTTGCTTCTATTGAAACCATTGTTGATGAGGTAGGAATCAATCCTACTGTACCAAGCTCGTGGAGCTTGTTTTAGATCATACAAGGCCTTTTTTAGCCTTTACACTTTGTCTTCATGACCCTTGATAGTATAACCAAGTGGCTGTTCTACATAAACTTATTCTTCAAGAATGCCATTAAGAAAGGCAGATTTCACATCCATTTGATACACAGGCCATTGATTTTGTGCTGCAATGGAAAGTACAGGTCTGATGGTATCCATCCTTGCTATAGGAGCAAAGGATTAATCATAATATATACCATACTTCTGTGCATAACCTTTGGCAACCAACCTTGCCTTGTTCTTTTCAAGTTCTCCTTTTTCATTCAATTTGGTCTTATAGACCCATTTGACTCCAATACTGGTTTTGTTTGCAGGGATGTCAACAAGATCCCAAATCTGATTTTTCTCTATTGCATCAATCTCTTCATTCATGGCTTTTACCCACTGTGCATCCTTCACTACTTCATTAAAATATGTGGGTTGACAAGAGAAGAGAGCAAATTGAAGTTGCTCGTCTAGAATCAGAGTTTGTTCATATAACTCTTTCAAGCTCTTGGTTTTCTGATTCTGTGGTGGACCATCTGTTGCATCGTCTTGCTGCTGTACTTCCCATCTTGGAAGTCTGATAGGTAGATCTGGCTGATATGCGTGATCTTCATGTTGTATGTCTGAAGGATCACTCCAGCATTTGTCTTCAATGAACTTTACGTCTCTGCTCACCACAAGCTACTTGGTGAAAGGATTATATAGCTTGTATGCCTTGTGATGTTCACTACAACCAGGGAAAATGCAGCGCTCGCTTTTCTTGTCTAACTTTCTTTTGATTTCATCAGGTATATGCACAAAGGCAACAAAACCAAAGATTCTAAGATGTGAGACACTAGTCTTAGTGCCACTCCATGCTTCTTCCAGAATCTTGTCTTGGACAGTTACTATGGGTGATCTGTTGAGCAAGTAGACTGAACATCCAAAAGCTTCAGCCCAATACTCATTTGATAGCTTCTTGTGTGACTGCATGCTACGGGCCATGTTCATGATGGTTCGGTTTTGTCGTTCAGCAAATCCATTCTGCTGTGGAGTTGATTTGGTGGTGAACTGTCTATGGATGCCATGCTGCTTACAAAAGTCTGAAAACTCATGTGAATCATGCTCACCTCCACCATCTGACCTGATCATTTTAATGGACTTTCCAGACTGCTTCTTAGTGAGAGCCTTGAACTCCTTAAACTTGGAGAAGGTCTCTCATTTGTGCCTCAGAAAATAAATCCATGTTTTTCTACTAAAATCATCAATAAAGGTCAGAAAATAAAAACTCCCTCCTATGGATTGGGTTTGCATGGGTCCACAGAGGTCTGTATGAACTAACTCAAGTTACTCTTTGGCTCAAGATGTAGAAGTGGGAAAACTGTCCCTATGATGTTTACGAGTGATACAATCCTCATAGGTGCTGGATTGTTTATGAATAACTGGTAATCCTTTCACCAATGACTGTTTGTGCAGGAGACTGAGACTCTTGAAGGGAGGATGACTGAATCTACAATGCCATAACCAAGATTCATCTTGACTGGAAACTGTATGAGCTACATGATGTAGAAGGTTGGCACTCCTAAGACTAAGAGGAAATATTCTATTCTTGGTCATTTCAGCTTTGGCTATGAGTCTCTTACTGGGAGGTTTATCATAGATAGCACAGTATGTATCATGAAACCTAACATCATACTTATTCTGAAGCAAATGACCTATACTGATCAAATTTACAGTCAAATGAGGTACATAAAACACCTCATGAATGGACATTTTTTCATTTTGATTACCAAGTACACGAACAATACCTTTTCCTTTTGCTGGAATGAGAAAGTCATCTCCTAGATTGATATTCGTGACAACAGAGGAATCTAGACTAGAGAATAATGACTTGTTACCTGTAATGTGATTGTTGCAACCGCTATCTAGTAGCCATAGATCTGAGTTGCAGTGTTCTTCAGTTGCATGATAAGACAGAAACATCACCTCTTATAAGCCTTCTTCTTCTTTAGAGACATTGGCTCTGCTGTTGTTCTGGTTATTGTTCTGGTCTGCTTGCTTCTTTCTGCATTCTCGTTCATAGTGCCCATACTTTTACAGTAGTTACACTGAACATTGGACTTATTGTTCCATCTCTCGCCTCTTCCCCTCTGACCTTGAGGGTTGTGAGAGTGTTTTGAATGCTCTGAGTGTTCATGATTGTGACTGGTTCTGTCTTCTGTAGATCGAGACCATCGGCCTCTTCTTCCTCTACCTCGTCCTCCTCTACCTCGACCTCTGTGGAGGGAAGCCTGGGTGTTGAATGCATTGGTCAACAATTCTTCTTCTTGAGTGACTCGCACTTCATGAGATAGAAGAGATCCAGTCAATTCTTCTAGGGTGAACTTAGACAGATCTTTTGCTTCTTCTATGGCAGTCACTACCATAGCAAATTTCTTGGTGAGACACTAAAGAATATTTTGAACAACGATATTTTGTTCTAGCAGTTCACCATAGGTTTGGAATTGGGTCACAAGACCTGAGACCCTAGTCTTGAATTGATCCATAGATTCTGACTCTTTCATCTTCAAACTTTCAAATTGAAGGCATAGGGTTTGCGGTCTTACCATTTTAATGTGATGGGTTCCCTTGTAAGCCGATGCAAGCAGATTCCAAGCCTGATGTGCACCGGTAGCAGCTGAGATCCGTGGGAAAATGGACTCTTCAATGCAACTTTGGATCAGCCATGTGGCTGTGAGATCTTGGATTCGGCGAGCTTTGAATGACACATGCCCTAATAACAAGGAGGCCGCGTCTAGAGTTAATACAAAGCATCAAAATTATTAAAATGTCAACAGAGAATGGTAACAATGAACTAGAGCAATCTCATACAGACTGAATTTATTGGGTTAAATGCAGATCTAGGTTTTGATGCAGAGCTGGACCATAAAAGGTGTACACCCAATGCAAGCGATAGGCAATTGTGGATCCCAGTGTGACGGTCCATTAAGAACTCGAGAACGTTGCTATGTGACTGTGCCTGTATGCAGCAAGTTCTTCATGTTTAGCAGAGTATCCGTGCACCAGGAGCTAGAGGTCAGAGTCTAAGAGTTAGTTGCGCAAATTGTATAGGGTTGATGCATCTATCTAAAAAGCGTTCTGAGGAATGCCACCTTATTGATTGTTATGACTGCGATTATAACCTTCTTTCTTTACAATGCCCATGAGCACTGTATAATGTCCATGGAACATAAGCCATAAATTGCCAATGTTAAACATGAACGCCATAACACCCATATAACACCCAAAAATGTTGCTTTTATGCTCTTATGTAGCTGGCAAGTGCTAGATTCTGTTCATGCGCAGCTGGAAATATATATGCAGCAAGCTATTTTGTTCACGTATACATGCCCAAAATCATGGCGGCAGAGAAAATGCGGACTCCTCTACCGCACAGACCCAGCAAAGATGTGGTCGCGGCTGCTGCAACGACGAGTATATGTTGCTCTAATATTAAGATCAGATATCATTCCAATAATGAGATAAAGGTTGCAATTGTAGCAGTACACATAGATCAGCTAGTATCACAAAGCTTACACACGGCGGCCAAGAGAGAAGGGATTAATGATTCGATGTATTGAAAAGGATGTCAATTCCATCCCCAAACCCTGCTACCCCGTGAGGGATAACTACTGGTCGGGATGGCGTATCATATCCCGAGAGGGATAACTGGAAATGGAAGTGGACCTCTAACGCGAACTGCAACTGGACCACACGAACTGCAACTGGACCTCTAACGCGAACTGCAACTGCAACTGGAATCTAACAGAAACACAAATTGGAACTCGTTCAGTTAGAATGTAAATCTGTGTAGGCATCTACGTAGGCCGAAATAAAGAAGTTGTTATGCAACAACTTCTCGATCAGTGCGAGCTGGTTTGACATGTGGATGGCAAAGGCGTGGGATCACTACCGCATAATGGCCACACAAACTTTACAAAACTGACCTGCCATTTAACCAAACGCGCATTTGTTAAGTAATTAATTAAAGAATAAACCATCCTAACGACAAAATCAGATGAAGATGAAAATGATCCATACTCTACACTTGTCAAGTCATCGTGAAGCTTGATGATCCAATCTATCGAGTCCAAATCCCAAAATATTGGATATATATGCCTATCGACATAAATATATGAAGTTTGACAGAATGGTAAAACAAATGATTAACTTAAGTTCTTAGATTTTTGCACCCTTTGAAATGAACATTTTCTTCTAAGAATAAACAACAATTTATAAGAATTCAAGTTCATGTGAAAATTTTATTTTCACTTAACCAAGTTACAGAAATAATTATCCTTCTCACAACTCATAAAATTCAAATACTTCTAAAAATATTCTTTAATTTCTTTAATTACTTTTCTCAGTATAAGATAAATTCATTAAATATTTATCCACACTTATTATATTCTCTATACATTTATTTCATCATCCAAAACATTGCAATAGTGACTTGGTTATTAATAATGAAGCAATACTCCAATACATTTAGAAATAGTAATTGTGTACTCTATCATTTAGACATAGTAATTGTTTATTCTATAATCGTATATTCTATAACCGTGTGTGAGAGTGAGATGAAATGAGTCATAAATATCATCCACTACCAATTCAAAGTAGGATTGAATTTGTTATTTTGCATAATTATATGAAAATAAAACAACCTAACATTTAAAGGAAAACAACCTGACATTTGATAGCTAAGTAACTAAGTTAGAAGAATATGAAAAATGATGCAACCTGACATTTAACACATTTAAGAGCTCAGTAAATAAGTCAGAAGAACATCTCTTAGGTAAAGAATAAGAAGGAAGTGGTGTTGAATGGTCGAGGGCCTCTGAAGCAGACAAGGAGAAAGGCTCAAAGAAATCGAGTAAGACGGTTCATCGGCCAACGACTGCAATAGAATCGATACTATATGTATGGATATTCAAACACAAGAGAGGCTCATCGCCCAGATCTCTCACGAAAATATATATATATATAAGTCTTGCTATTTGAGCGTCGTAGGGTCAAACGCAACGCAAGTTTTTGAGAATTAGGGTCAAAGGCAATGCAAGTTTTTTCGAATCCTCAAATTCTCTGGCCGAATATGCATATTGAATTCCCATTGTCTTGTTGTGGTTTTCTGTTGATATTTATTGAGTGAAAGTGAGAAAAAAAGATGTTTCTTGAACCATATTCCACTCCCAGCAGGGGAGAAGGCAGCGGATTGAATTGTAAGAACCTCTGTGATGGTCTACTGGCTTCACTCAAAGTTGAGGAAGCAACGAATAGAAGGTTTAAAGCTGCAACATGGCTACAGAGCATGGTTGGATCTAATTTGGATATACCATGTGAGCCATCGGAGCAGGAGCTTCGTCTTTGTTTGAGAAATGGAATCAGTTTATGTAATCTTCTCAACAAGGTTCAACCAGGAGCAGTGTCCAAGATCGTTGCAAATTTTGCAGCCGGGATCTATTACAAAGATTGTAGATTGTATCTTGGTGTTGACGGCTTATTATGAGTGGAAACAATGTGAAGGAAATGGAGCCTCTTTGAGGACCCCTATGGTTATGGTGCCAAGAAAAACACTAAATCTCCTTCAACACTCAACTCTGTGTGTTGAAATAACAAACCCATAAGTTAGAAAAATGGATTCCTCAAGGGGGAAGGTAAGTCCTGAACCTCATTCATATGCAGAAACAATACTTAAATCTATTGAAAGATTGGCCTCTGTTGAATTTGGTGTTGCTCCTTTGAATAAATAAAGTAGGGAAGTTCGTGGGCTTAAAGAACAGGTAGACAGACTAAATGCGTTGGAAAGGAAAGAAGTAGAAGTAAAGCAGTTACTGAATATGAAAATGAAACCATCTCCGTATAAGGAACTCCACACACTAGTTTCTCAAGAATCTGTAATAAGCAAAGTTGAGTTACAAAATGGTAACTGTAACTATGAGATGGTTTCTCATGATGGTAAATTGGTAGATTATGGGTAGAATAATGAGATGGCGGAAGGCAAACCAAATGGAAACCCTTTGAGTAGTCTCGGAAATGAGCTTAAACATTTAGCGAGTGCAAATCATTTTTGGATTGGATTGGACACTAGAGTTGTGTTGAGTGTAATTTTTATTATGCTTAAAAAATGAGGCGTAGAAATTTAGAAATTTATGAGTTAAAAATGGGACACAGATTGAAACACATCATTTTTGGATTGGATTTCTGTAGAGTGGATTTTTGGATTGGATTCTTATTTTGCTTAAAAAAGATGAGTTATCCTTTTAAACTCATTTCTCTAAAAAAAAATAGTGTATGTTATTCTACTATATATATAATGTTTATATGGTAACTTGTTGTAAGAGTTTTAATTACATATAAATAATTCTTATATGGTTAAATACAATTTGTGACCAGAGAGATTGTTTTTTTGCTGAACATGCCCTATTTTAGTTTTCGTTGCTGAACATGAACACAAGATTCATTCTAGCTAATGCTTTGTGTTCGTGGACTGTAATTCTCATATCTACCACCATTCCTAAATGATTCCACTACCAGTCATTGATAATTATTATCGATACTCAGCCTTTGACTCCATGCCCATTGATAATGCTTGTACATTCATCACAAAGAGCATGTCGAGTTATCAAATGCATATGCCAATTCACCACAACCACACCGAATGCAAACTATGTGGAAGGAGGAGGCCACAAGGGATGTTAAAACAAGTACCAAATTCAACCGAGCAGCTGGAAACAAAGTAGTCAAGTGCTACATCATCACCGAGTTGGTGTAAGGAAGCCATATTTGCCCAAATCTCCATAAATTCAACCCAAAAATAAAAATTATAGAGGCACTTTCTGAGGCGTCAAAGACAATAGATAAAACACCCCGAAAAATTGGAGATGCAATACAAATTATCTACAGTTCATACAATCAAGATTACAATATGTAACTATAGTCGTACAATCGGAAAAAATAGTTGCACAACAAATCTATCAGAAACCGTGCAAATTCCTACTTTGTTTCCTTAAATAAATCTCTTATTTAAACTAGAAAAATATTTATATTCCGCTTTAAATCAAAATAAATGTAATTCCCTTGGAATATGAACCTAGCATTTGAATCAAGCAAAATAATGATGTCTTTCTTTGAAACTAGAAATACAATACCTAGTTTCGACAACACCGTGTCGGTTATTTGACAAGTCCACTTTTTTTAATCGTCGCTGGAATAACATCGGATATTCGACTGCATTCCAGTACCCGTCGAAGATCCGACTACTTCATCGTCGAATGTCAGCTAGTTCTATCGCAAAAAATTATTATTAAGCCGTCAAATTTTTTGGCGTTTAGTCGTCGAAAATTCTACTCGCCATAGTCGGACATCCGACGAGTTCTACATGACAATGTCGTCAAAATTCCCACCTCAGGTCGTCGAAAATTCGACAGCCATCCGACAGGCTTTGTTTTCGGAGCTATGGTAGGCTCAATGAATATGTCGTCGAACTTCCCACGTTAGGGCGTCGAACATTCGACGGGCTTGGTTGTTGGAGCTTTAGCAGCTTCGTCGTACGTCGTCGGGCAGACGTTGAATAACCGACAAGTGCGTGTCGGTTATTAACATCCAAACAAAAAACAGTCTCCATTAAAAGCAAAAATTATAATTTTGAAAACTAATCTCACCTCTCGAAACTCCTTTGCAGTTTGTGAAATGCATGATAAAAAATTTCTCCAACTAACAAATACTGTGTAGTACTACCACCTCTTACAAATTCACTATAGATAAAAAATCAGTCGCAGGAAATTTTAACAGGAAATGAAACGGAATTGACAATTTATGATTTACACTCTCTCATAGGAATGAAAAATTGTGCTGCTCTGCAGAAAATTAACCATGGGCGTGCTTCCTGCAATAGCCTGCATTTTCTCCCGGCTTCTTTAATCTCCACCAAATTTAGAGGCAGAGCGATCAAAAAGAAGTTACACGGAAAGAATACGAACAGACGGAATAAAGCGTGCGTGTTTTTAGAATGTGTACTTAACCGATCAACTCCATGCCGCCTTCTTCGGTCCCACGGATGTAACAACCAGAAATTTTAACCATGGCGTGTTCTACCTAAACTCGCCAATCACCAGGCAACACATGCCGGGATGTTAATTGCCATGGAGACAAGGAATATTTCGAGATAGGTTATTTCATTGTGAAAACCCCTTCAGAGTAATTATTATTAAGAAATACTTCATATACATTTACAACGAAATATTTAAAGCTACACCCAATCTGGAATTTGAAATTCTGCAGTTAAGGAGATCCGAGGAATCATGCATGGGAGTATCTGCTACTAGGATTCATGACAAGCGTGAGCTATAGAAGGCAAGGCCACTGGGCGATTAGAATGATGGCCAAATAGGAAACATACCCTAATAAAAAGGAGCGTGTGTCTAGGGTTAATACAAAGGATCAAAATTATTAAAATGTCAACAGAGAATGGTAACAATGATCTAGAGAAATCTCATACAGACTGAATTTATTGGGTTAAACGCAGATCTGGACAATAAAAGGTGTATACCCAACGCAAGCGTTAGGCAACTGTGGATCCCAGTGTGACGGTCCATTAAGAACTCCAGAATGTTGCTATGTGACTGTTCCTGCATGCAGCAAGTGCTTCGTGTTTAGCAGAGTATCCGTGCACCCGGGGCTAGAGATCAGCATCTTAGAGTTAGTTACGCAAATTGTATATGGTTGATACATCTATCTAAAAAGTGCTCTCACGGATGCCACCTTATTGATTGTTATGACCGCGATTATAACCTTCTTTCTTTACAATGCCCATGAGCACTGTATAATGTCTGTGGACCATAACCCATAAATTTCCAATGTTAAACATGAACGCCATAACCCTAGGTACGCCATATAATGCCCAAAAATGTTGCTCTTCTGCTCATACGTAGATGGAAAGTCCTAGATTCTGTTCATGCGCAGCTAGAAATATATATGCAGCAAGCTATTTTGTTCACGTATACACGCCCAAAATCATGGCGGCAGAGAAAATGTGGAGTCCTCTACCGCACAAACCCAACAAAGATGTGGTCGCGGCTGCTGCAACGATGAGTATATGTTGCTCTAATATTAATATCAGATATCGTTCCAATAATGAGATAAAGGTTGCGATTGTAGCAGTGCACATAGATCAGCTAGTATCACAAAGCTTACACACGGCGGCCAAGAGAGAAGGGATTAATGACTCCATGTATTGAAAAGGCTGTCAATTCCATCCCCAAACCCTGCTACCCTGTGAGCGATAACTGCTGGTCAAGATGGCGTATCATACCCCGAGAGGGATAACTGGAAATGGAAGTGGACCTCTAACGCGAACTGCAACTGCAACTGGACCTCTAACACGAACTGCGACTGGACCTGGAATCTAACAGAAACACAAATTGGAACTCGTTCAGTTAGAATGTAAATCTGTAGCCTGCTTAAATGGTCGAGGGCCTCTGAAGCAGACAAGGAGAAAGGCTCAAAGAAATCGAGTAAGACGGTTCGTCGGCCAACGACGGCAATAGAATCAGTATGGATATTCAAACACAAGAATCCATACTATATGTATGGATATTCAAACACAAGAGAGGCTCGTCGGCCAGATCTTTCACGGAAATATATATATATAAGTCTTGCTATTTGAGCGTCCTAGGGTCAAAGGCAACGCAAGTTTTTGAGAATTAGGGTCAAACGCAACGCAAGTTTTTTCAAATTCTCAAATTCTCTGGCGGGATACGCATATCGAATTCCCATTGTCTTGTTGTGGTTTTCTGTTGATATTTATTGAGTGAAAGTGAGAAAAAAAGATGTTTCTTGAACCATATTCCACTCCCAGCAGGGGAGAAGGCAGCAGATCGAATCGTAAGAACCTCTGTGATGGTCTATTGGCTTCACTAAAAGTTGAGGAAGCAGCCAATAGAAGGTTTGAAGCTGCAACATGGCTACAGAGCATGGTTGGATCTAATTTGGATATACCATGTGAGCCATTGGAGGAGGAGCTTCGTCTTTGTTTGAAAAATGGAATCATTTTATGTAATCTTCTCAACAAGGTTAAACCGGGAGCAGTGTCCAAGATCGTTGCAAATCATTCCTCTTTATCTGCCTATCAATATTTTGAGAATATTAATAATTTTCTTTTGAGAATATTAATAATTTTCTTGCTGCTATTAAAGAGATGAAGTTGCCCACTTTCCAAGCTTCTCAGTTAGAGAAAGAAATTTCGCAGTCGGGTTCTATTACGAATATTGTTGATTGTATCTTGGCGTTGAAGGCTTATTATGAATGGAAACAATTGGAAGAAAATGGAGCCCCTTTGAGGACCCCTATGGTTATGGTGCCAAGAGAAACACTAAATCTCCTTCAACACTCAACTCCGTGTGTTGAAATAACAAACCCATCAGTTAGAAACATGGATTCCTCACGGTGCAAGGTAAGTCCTGAACCTGATTCATATGGAGAAACAATGCTTAAATCTGCTGAAAGATTTGCCTCTGTTGAAGTTGGTGTTGCTCCTTTGAATAAAGAAAGTAGGGAAGTTCGTGAGCTTAAAGAACAGGTAGACAGACTGATTGCGTTGGAAAGGAAAGAAGCAGAAGTAAAGCAGTTACTGAACATGAAAATGAAACCATCTCGGTATAAGGAACTCCACACACTAGTTTCTCAAGAATATACACGAAGACTCCATTGTTCCTTCTACCACTCAGTGTTGTCCCCAAAAGTTTGTCTTGAATTCTTCATGACAAGTGGTTGCTGGAGATGAAAGTTTAGAAGTTAAAGTACAGTGTGAACCAGAAATTGAGGCTATATACCCACGCCCATTTTCTATTCCACCAATTCTCATAGAGCCACCAAAGCCATGCAATCTAGTTACAAGTGAAATGGCGTGTTCGAGGTAAACGATACATATGGTGATACTTTTTTGGGATAAAAGGCATTGATTTATCAAAGATAGGCTTGTAGTGTAGAGGTTGCGAGAAGGTACTAAGAAAACTAATATTAACCTACCTTATCACGACAGATATTAATCGATACATATGGTGATACTTTTTTGGGATAAAAGGCATTGATCTATCAAAGATAGGCTTGTAGTGTAGAGGTTGCGGGAAGGTACTGAGAAAACTAATATTAACCTACCTTATCACGGCAGATATTAATCTGTCTTATCAGAGCAGATGCCTCTGGTGCAAAACATTTAGCTATTCAATTGACTCTGTCAAAATTTGAAATGCTTGTGAATAATTCCATCGAAAGAACGAGGCAACCTTGTAAGAATTGTATGAAGGATTCCATTGAAACTTCTAGAGAGTTAGATAAAGTATTGTGGACAATAAGGAGGCAACATAATTCCATAAATTTAGGTATTTGTGAGAAAAACTAGTTTTTTGCTAATACACAGTTAGGGTTTGTTAAGACCAT
>LPNX011018106.1:6632-23960 GCA_001517045.1 Pseudotsuga menziesii | reverse complement strand
TCTTATCGATACTCAGCCTTTGACTCGATGCCCATTGATAACGCTTGTACATTCATCACAAAGAGCATGCCAGGTTATCAAATGCATATGCCAATTCACAACAACCACACCGAATGCAAACTATGTGGAAGGAGGAGCCCACAAGGGATGTTAAAACAAGTACCAAATGCAACCCAACAGCTAGAAACAAAGTACTCAAGTGCTACATCTATCACCCAGGTGGTGTAAGGAAGCCATATTTGCCCAAATCTCCATAAATTCAACCTAAAAATAAAAATTATAGAGACACTTTCCGAGGCGTCAAAGACAATAGATAAAACACCCCCAAAAAATTGTATATGTGATACAAATTATGTACAGTCCATACAATCTTACAATATGTGAGTATAGGCATACAATTGGAAAAAATAGTTGCGCAACAAATCTATCGGAAACCCTGCAAATTCCTACTTTGTTTTCTTAAATCTCTTATTTAACCTAGAAAAATATTTATATTCCGCTTTAAATCAAAATAAAATCTAATTCCCTTGAAATATGAATCTAGCATTCGAATCAAGCAAAATAATGATGTCATTCTTTGAAACTAGAAATACAATACCTAGTTTCAACTTGTTTGTAGACTCTCCAACTTCTTGATGTGTATGGAACAAAGAGTTTTGGTTAGCCATTAAACTTGGTCTCTTTCAGGCCTTTCTGTTGTTTTGCATCAACTTCCTGGCTAAGACATGATACCATGTTATGAAGACTAAACACAAAGAAACCATAAACACATATATAATGTTAGTGGTTATGATACCATGTTATGAAGACTAAACACAAAGAAACCATAAACACGTACATAAAGTTATCGAGTGACTTTATTAATAGGCCTAATTCTATAATCTAGATGATGTTTATATTATAACAAAAAGGATAAAATGAAGAGGCAATGGCTCACAAACTTGAAATTTATGTTATTGGAGTATCTAGATCCTTAAGAACCATAGGAATATATGGGACTAAGGGAAGTGAGTGGTATTCCATGGGTTCACCTTCCATGAGGTACTCACTTTTGTTTGTTCTAATATCCATAGATGGGGCACAACCTTCCAACTAGTCAATGATTAAAGGGAAGGAGAAGTAAGAAGCAAACAAGGTAGTGCAAAAGTGTCTCTTTTAGAGTGAAATACCTTTGAGAATTAAAAATAACAATCATTTCTTCTAGTTTATGTTTGAATTTGTTTCTATTTTTGGCCCATGGTATAAGGCACGTGCCTACGAGGAGTTGCAAGGATAGATAATTAAAGTGGAAAAGGATGATATCAACACTATATTGAGGGATCAAAGGAAGTTATGTGAGGCCACTAGATAGAGAGTGATATTTGATGGTTGGAAAGTTGGGAAGGGAAGGACCCTCTTTAATTTTTTGGTACATTGTCTTGGGGGTGCAATGTTTATTAAATTCGTCAATGCATAAACATGTTGGAACCCAATGTTATGCAGGTTCATCACACTCCCGGATCTTCTTGAGACAGTCAGTCGATAGGAAACAGTTGACTAGCAAAGCAGTTGAATGGCAGATTAAATGGGAGATTCAAAGGCTTGACTAAATGGTCGATGAGGGTATGTTCAGATCAACTACAACAACTGATTAAATTATGAGATGTCATAGATTTGGTTGAAATAGTTAGAACCAATGACCACTATTTGTGGATGAGGTATTTTCACAGATATGGAGACTATAAATGAATGACCCTACAACAACTAATTAAATTATGAGATGTCATAGATTTGGTTGAAATAGTTAGAACCAATGACCACTATTTGTGGACGAGGGATTTTCACATATATGGAGACTATAAATGAATGACCCTATGGGTTGTAATCATATGATTGATATTGATTTGTATTCATGTTAAATAATGCATTGCGATGTTCTGATCATAATGCATTGTGCTGAAGTGCTGTAACAGCGTACTAAACACCACCTTTATTCTTGGAATATTGTTCCCTTTTGCTATTTTATTTTTTGTTATATGGTTCATATGAAGAGGCCCCCCAACATGGTATTAGAGTTGTTGGTTTTTGTCTAGCCTTGTTGTCTATGAATCATGTTGAGTCAAAAGTAGGTTGATCGATTGTGGGTTGAATATTTTTTTAAACTTTACCTCTTCTTGAACTTTGATATGATGTATTTAATCAAAAGGATGAATTTCAATATAGAACTCGTGCTTTTGAATGGGCACAACTATGCAATGTTGGAACCATATATAGCGACGTTTTTAAAGAAAAAGAGGTTGTGGAAATATATGAAGATCACTATTCTAGATCCTAAGGATGACCAATCTAAGTTTGTCATCAACAAAAATAAAGGATGAGGTTATTGTGGCCATCATGACCTACATTTCGAGAAAGACTTTCTTTCACATAATTGGGATCAAATGTTCTCATGTTGTTTCAAATTTGTGTGTTTTTTTCGTGTTTTTTATTTTCGTTACAGTGATATCAAGAACCCAACTCTTGCAGCCTTGTGTCATCTTTCCACTGGCAGAGCAATATCTTCCATTTCGGATTCCTGAGTACCATATCCTTTTCGATCTTGAAGAAATTCTTATCTCTATTCAATCTTGAGGATGCAGTGATAAGCTCGCCGAATCTATGTAAGAACTTCAGTATGGTCTTATGTCTCTTGAGGGTATTGGTATTGATCTCAGATGACTGATAGTTTAAATAACCATTTATTAATTTATTTTTTTATTTTTTTAATGCAAAGAGACAAGTTTTAAGCACAAAGACATGGATTTCTTGTTTAAAGACAAGGGAGCATGTTAAGGGACTGTTGAGGCCTAGAAATTTGTAGGCAGCAACAGTAAGGGATTCTCCCCAATCAACGTTCCCAACTATCCCATTGAGTGTTTGGTATAGGGAATCCGTCCGGTTTGCGGTCTGGCCACTGTAGGTCAAGTAACAAAACAAAGGTTTTACCAGTCACGGCCCGGTCCACCGAGTTTTTGTATTTTTTGACTTTAGTATGATATCCAAATGCCTAATTAACCATGCAGGGTGATAAAGACATAAGGAGTGGTCACAATGTGATGCGTAAGTTCTTACCTATCGTCTTAGACTCACAAGCATCTAAATCACATAAACAGCAAGAAATTAAAACCAACTACCTAACCTATCGCTAGTGAGCAAGATTATCATTCGTTAGTGAGTAATGTATTTCGCACATGCATAATGAAAAGTTACAGATAGTTGATACTTCTTTCAATACACATGAACAGTTTAAAGATATTTCAACAACCAGATAGCCAATTGTCTATGAATGACCTCCATTACTCACAGTGGAAAACATCACAAAATGAACTGAAGAACATTCAAACAGGAACATAGGTTCAAGAAATTAGAACGATCTCACAGTTAATGAAACATAGCTGAAAACGAAATAGTTCCCCTTCAACATTTCTCATTTAATCACATTGATACATTCCACATTGTACTTTCTGCGACCGGCAAAATTGCAGTTTCTGATTGTAAAACGAAATAGTTCCTCTTACAAGAAAATGGTTTACAAATTTTTCCAGGAAAGAAGCCCCTTCTAAGTTCTAACTTTCAAGTATTTAAACTACGGCAGGCGATCGTTTGGTCTGTCCCCAAACGTGTGACCTTCCAGTTCTTCCAACGCTCCATATTCTTCTATGTTGTCTGTATGCACTCATGAACCTTTTGGTAACTGACAGACAGTCAAGTTCGTGCCTTTAGCATTATTGACTTTGCCTTCTGCTTCGATGTCCCTTTTAGCGATCCAGTTGGTTTCGTTTCGATATTTTCCAAACTGCTCCTGCGCATCAGTTCCTTACGTCCACCTGCAATTAATCCCTGTGTATTATTCATTGGGACTGCATTATAAAACAAAGCAGCATATTATACAAAATGAAACGGCTCTTCCACAAGAAATGGCCAGGTGCACGACGGCAGAAGTCGAAAGGATACTGACGTCAGAAGCCAAAGGCTTTGCCTAGCCGCAACGGCGGAAGAGGAAAAGGCTATAGCCTCTGATCCAAAGCTGCAAGCCGGAAAACTCAATTGGAAATCGGAAGAAAATAATATCGGAAGCTAAAAGACTTTCCGAGCCGGAACGGCGGAAAAGAAAACGCTAGGGACATGCGACACGGGTGGGAAAAGCTCGATCAGAGATCGAAGGACCGTGACATCGGAAGTCAAATGTCTTTCCCAGCCACAACGGCGGAAAAGAAATGACTACGGGAAAGCGATTACAGAGCTAACACGCATAGGTAGTCGGAACGCTTCGTGCTTCGGGTGAAGAAGTGATTTGGGAGCCGCAACGGCAGAAAAGGGAAGAATACGTCTTCCGATCGAACAAGATTGATGCCTGATCAAACAGAAAAATTAAGTGTTCAAAAAAAACTGTCAGAGAAACAACAACGGTTAAAAACCTTGCTTTACTTTCGAAACAGCGGCTTCAAAGGACAAAGACCATATTTATCATTTGCTAGTAAACCAGCCCAAATCTGTGACTAATCACGAAATTCAAACATGGCAACTTATGAGACAAGTTGACAATCCACCTTCAAAAATCATTTGAAAATAAAGCACACCCAAAGTTCAAGGATCTAACGATGAAAACAAAATTAAAATATGAGGAGGGGGCCACAAATTAAGAAATTTGGGGAGAACAGTTGCAGCTACAACAATTGGCGATTATCTGGTGAACCTGGATCTCTGGGCGATTACCCTTTGAGTGACAGACTGTTTAACGACAAATGCATCTATTGAATTCTTCTAGCTATCTGGATCTCTCAAACGACAAAAGTGTGTACCTTTAATCATTTGAAAATAGTCCACTTTGGGAGAGTGGAAACCGAGATTTTCAAGTCCAGATAACTATGTTTAGGCCATAGGATGAGTTTCATTATTCCTTTGGTCTTAGGTAGCTGACAACTTGGACACCACAGGATTGTAGCATATGGTAATAAAAAATATTCGTTTGTTCCTCATTCCCATGCCATTTTAACACTTTTCTTGCTTTTGGACTTTTGTCTCTTTTCATATGAGTCCTCCTGCATGCCTTTCTTGCTGAATTTTAATTCAGGATCCTCTATCCCATAGTGTCCTTTTGTGTGAGTGATGTACTTCATGTTTCATCTCATGGACGGAGAGGATCTTTCGGCAATGTAGTACTTATGATTCAGTATTTGCTTTAATGTATGATGCTTTCATACATTAATATTGTAGACTCTTATTTTCCTTTTGGCCTTCGTTTCTTAGCATGGGATCATTTATATTTAACATACTGTTCACCTTGCTCTTTTCCATGTGTCCTCTGTTGTCACCCCTTAGAACATTTTAAGTGTGAAGTGGATGGATCCGCAACATAGTATTCCGACCTCTTTGAATCTAGTTTATTTCACAGGGGTTAAGCAGAACTTCAATGCACACCGAGCTATTTAAGAAAACTGCTAAAATGGAAGAAGTTCTTTCAGATAAACATCAACACACAGTCTGATACCCAAACGTTTATCAATCCCAAAAATTTTGGATATCCTCCATGCAACCGCAGGTTCGCTCCCCTTATTTAAATCAATAAAACTTAAACTAAAACAAACTGAAAAACATGACTCAAAAGACAGCCAAACAACTTATTTATATACAAGGTAGAAGAACTCAAATAAACTCAAGAAAAATAAGGTTTGAGAACCAAACCATTTACTGGCAAGTTCTCTTCCCACCCCTGTAGATCCTGCAACTTATAAGTAGAAGGGCCAAGTTTTGCTGCGACCTGAAAAGGGCCTACCCACAACTGTTGGAATTTAGTATGCTTTCCCTTCTCATCATGGGGATGATCCCATTTGAGAACTAAGTCTCCCACTTCAAAGTCTTTTGTTCCAACTTTATGCTTGTCGAACCATCTCTTTACTACTTCCTGCCGTTGCTTAAAGCGTTCTATGGCCTTAGTCCTAGCCTCCTCTGCTTTTAGGAGATTGCATATCCTCATCTGTAAAACTTCATTCTCTGACCCACTAGACTCTTGAGCTAAAATAGAAGATGGTAGCATGATGTTGGGGGGGAGAATGGCTTCTTTACCATACACAAGGGTATACGGTGACACTCCTATTGCAGACTTTGGGGTGACTCTATCAGCCCAAAGGGCGTTTGGTAGTGCTGAGTGCCAATTCCTCTTGTTTTCTATGACAGTCTTCTTTAGAATTCTAATCAGATTTTTGTTAGAGGATTCAGCCAGGCCATTTCCTTGTGGATAGTAGTTAGCAGAATAATGCAATTTTATCCCTTTATCATGAGAAAAAGTAGTTAATTTAATTAATGAGAAATACTTAGCATTATCAAAAACTAACGAAATTGGAACTCCAAACCTGGTCATGATATGATCTTGCAGGAAGCTAATGACCTCGTCTTCATTTATTTTGCGCAGCGAGATAGCTTCGACCCAGCGAGTAAAATAATCAGTCACGGTCAGAATGTATTTTTGTTGGAGGGAATAATTCGGTTTTATTTCTCCAATAATATCCAACCCCCATTGCTCGAATGGCTCAGTGATCATCGCAGGATTTAGGGGCTCTGCTGCTTTAGGTTGTCTCCCACCGCACCTTTGGCAAATATCACATTTCCTGACATGTGCGTGTGCATCTTTGAAGAGTGTAGGACAATAGTAACCGGCTCTGAGGATTTTGTGGGCTGTAGTATCTCTTGAATAATGTCCCCCAGCAATCCCGTCATGCAAATCTGTCATTACTTTTTTAGCATCTTCCTTTTCTAAGCATCTCAGAAGAACTCCGTCATAATTTTTTCTGAATAATACTCCTTCAACAATTTGATAGGAAGCTGATCTAAGACGCAGTGCTCTTCTTTACTTAGAATTCCAATGTTCTGACAATAGCCCGGCCTGTAGGTAATGTATGAGGTCTCTATACCAAGACTCAGGAGCTGTAAACAAAGGACATATATCCATTAAATGTAATTCGGCCTCATCCTCCCAGCCTTGCTCTTCATTGTTCCCACTTTCAGTCATCAATTTTCACAACCCTTGTCCTTTAACTATAGAGGCTGGTTTGAATTCTAGGTCGTACTCTTGAAGCGTTGTAACCCAGTTGCCCCTTCTTTCTCCTAATTCCTTCTGTATAAGAAGGGACCTTACAGCTGGGTATGGGACTATTACTTTGGTTCGATATTTTAAAATATAAGGCCTGAATTGCTTAACTGCTTTGAACACTACATAAGCTTGCTTATCAATGACTGGGTAATTTAATTCAGCCCCTTGTAGACCAATGCTCATGAAGGATATTGGGAATTCATCCCCCCCATCTTCCCTTTGCGTAAGCATAGCTGCTAGCGAATCATCAGATGCAAAGGTATACAAAATAAAATATTTATCGAAATCAGGGCTCTTCAGGGAGGGTGCATGTGCAACAATAGTTTTAATTTTGCTGAAAGTGTCCTTCTCAATCTCAGTCCACTTGAACTGTGCATTTTGTTTCACCATCTGCTACAGTGGCTTAACAATCTGGGCGAAATCAGGGACAAATCTTCGCACGAAGTTTATAGTTCCCATAAAAGATTGCATACCTTTTTTATTATGGGGCAAGGGGATTTGTTTAACAACCTTAATTCTTTCTGGATCTATATAAATTCCTGTCTTTGAAACTATGTGACCCAGCAACTTGCCCTCTGTGACAGCGAACACACACTTCTTAGGATTGAGGAGATGCCATACTTTCGACAACGTTCAAAAATCTGCCTTAAGTGAAATGAGTGCTCTTTTCTTCTCTTCGAGAATATCGTAATATCGTCAAGGTATACTACAGCACTTCGGCCAATCAATCCACGGAAATCTATGTCCATAGCTCTCTGAAACGTTGCTCCAGCATTTATAAGCCCAAAAGGAATCCTTTTGTAGGCAAAGGTACCCCATTTGGTCCTAAACGTTGTCTTCAATCTGTCTTCCTCAGCCACTAATACTTGATTGTAGCCAGAGAAACCGTCTAATAACGAAAACAATTCAGAACCAGAGACCATTTGCAGCAATTGCTCCATGGGCGGCACAGGGTAGTTGTCTTTATCGGAGGCACAGTTTAGATTTCTGAAATCCACGCATAATCTGATTTCTCCTGATTTTTTCCTTACTGGCACCAGATTTGATACCCACTCAGAGTGTCTGACTTTAAAAATGATTCTAGCATCCAATAATTTCTTAACTTCACTCTGAATCAGTGGTTCCAGCTTTAGATGCATTTTTCTCAAAGGCTGCTGATACGGCTTGACTCCGGCTTTGATGGGAACAATATGTTTGATGATGCTGGTGTCATATGTTTTTAAATATTCGTACGTCCAAGCAAAGACATCTTTATATTGTTTGAACAGACTAACGAACTTATCCCTTTCTGATGGTGAACAACATTTGCCAAGATTCACAAATTTCGGACTCGTCTCAGTCCCTAGATTTATCATCTCGAACTGTAGAGATGAGCTGTGAGTCTTTATGTTTGCCGGTCTTCTGAACTTTTCATTTAAATCGAACATTCTTTCTAACGTTCTGACTCCTTTAGGGATGAAATTATCATACTTCATCTCGGCCTGATGTTCTTCATCATCAATAATTGCACCTTTAAATACTTCGTCATTTGTCAAACATTCTATAATCTGTTTATCATCATCGAACACTCGTAGGTTGGTGATCATATCAGGTACTGAGGGCCTGAAAAGCAATTCAACAGAGCATCGATTATTAGTAGGTACCAGCCTGGCGGCTGATGTGGCCAATAGATCAGCTGCTGTATTTTTAAGTCTTGGAATTGAAATAATATTGAATGCATCAAAACATTTAAGTAGATCCCATACCTCATTTTGATAGGCCTTTAAGTGAGGAGAAACACAATGTATTTGATTGCGGATTTGTTTCACAATAATTTCAGAGTCTCCAAAAACTTTTAGATTTCTTACCTTTAATTCAATCGCTTTCCTTAAGCCCTGCACCAGCGCTTCATACTCTGTTGTATTATTCGTACATTCAAACTCTAATCTAAAAGAAAGAAAATGTTTATTCTTCTGGGGATCAATCAGGACACAGCCGGCCCCTGATCCTTCTAGTGTCTTAGAGCCATCAAAAAACAAAGTCCAGAAATCACTAACTACTGAATGTGAATCTACTCCTACTGCTAAATTTACTATGTTACAGTCAATCTCATCAGCCTGTGAGAAACGAAGGAGATCAGGATGAGTGTCAGATGTGTTGCTGGCTTCCTCAGTTTGGTAATTTCCTGGTTCTAATTCAATAAAATAATTTCCCAATACAGAATCCACTGGTTCATTCTTCTCCTCCAGTTGAGTAACATTGTACTTCATGTGAGGCTCCCTTAAAATCTTAATCTGGTTCGGACTTCCTTTGTATGGCAACCACAGATGTGACCAATCAGAGGTGAAATATCCATTAAGTTTGGCCGACCAATCTTTGCTCAGGACAAGACCGTAAGCGTCAGGTATATCAGCCACCACGATATTAATGACTTGGCATACTTTATCATTTGATGCCAGATGGATTAGGACATCTTCCATCTCACCAATTACCTTTACATCTGTCCTATCCAACTGAACAACTCTCCACGTGTATGGCTTAGGCTACCCATTGATCCTTTTACAAACTGATATCGGCATGACATTAACAGTCGCCCTTGAGTCTACCAAGCAATTATGTACATTGTAGTTAAAGATTTCAAAAGTAAGGATAAAAGGTGGATGCTTGTTCTTGGACTTACCTCCACTGCTGGTTTCTCCAATTTCTTCCTCTTCTTCTGGTTGATTATCAGTTGGCATTCTCTCATCTGATGCTTCAAGGGCTCTCAACAGTCTTTCCTTTTGTTGCAGCACTTTACACATCTCGAATAGTGGAACATTCGCCTTTATCTTCTTTAAATCCTCCACGATGTCATAATCCATCTGTTGTTCAGTGGGATGAGGCCTATCATCATTCTCCTTATCTTCATTTGGCTTGGCCGTTGTATCATTCTGTCTAGGATTTTGGCTAGTAATAGTGAATTCTGGAATTTTATCAGCCAAGGATTTATTTTGAAATTTCTTCTTAACATTTCTCTGCAACCTCTTAATCTTTGGGAGTATCAGACTGTCTTCTTTAACCGTCCCTTGGCTCCTTGTTTTTACGTTGGTTTCCATGACTTCCTTGTACCCCTGAGTCTTTTCCTCTTCACCATCAAATAAGGAGACAGAATTCCATAAAGCCATGGTTTCCTCTTCATGTTCTTTAGTAGAAGTAGAAGCAGAATTCTCTTTCCTTTCTTCCTCTCCTTCTTCTATTAATCTAGAATCCAACAGTTGATTCACGACCAACGTCATCGAGTTTATCCATTGAGGACAATTCTTTTCAGAATGTGGCTGTTGGTGGAAAGTGAAAAAATTGTCCATGCCTACTTCTGTTAAATTCATAGATGCAGTATTGTGAGGAGGAGGTTGAGACTGATTGTTATCCTCTCTTTTCTTATAATAGGGTTTATAGAACTTTTGTGTTTCCTTCTCTTTCTCCAAATCTATGATTTTGTTGGAAAGCTTCTGCATCATTTTGGCCATATTTTCAAGATCTGGCGATTTCTCTTCTTTGGGCCTAGTGAACAATAAGGCTTTCCTTCCCGCCCCTTTCTCTCCTGACTGTTCGGGATAATCTTCAATACTCTCTCTTTCAACTTCCACTACTTCTACTTCTTCATAGGTTTCTGCCAAGGTAGGCTTAGCCCTACCTTTGGCAAACATGACCAAATCAAGGCCTAAAGCTAATGTATAATATTCAATCAATACCTTGTCTGAAGGTTTGTCAGCGTCGGAGAAATTATTGATGTATGCAGCAAATCTTTGAGTAAAACTATGCACCTTCTCCTTTCTCTCTTTCTTCAAGGCGCATAGTCCTTTCATGAGAGCTGCATGAGTCTTTTGAACCACATACTTACTCCTGAAAATTATCTCAAAGGTATCCCAATTAGGGATAGAGTTAGCAGGCAACCCAAAATACCATGACGCTGCAGCTCCTTTAAGGGTATGCGGAAACAGTCTGCAAACTACATCCTCATACTCTCCAGCCCTCAATCCTTCTATCACCAAGTAAAAACTATGCAGGTGATCATCTACTAGTATCTTCTCATTGGGGTCGAATTTAGGCAGCATCTTTTCAAAGGATTGAGGTAAATCGTGTAGCGAAGGCGTTAGATTTAAAGGTGATCTGGCTCTCCATGCAGGTGGTGGATTCGGTGGGTTGGGTGGTTGGTTTGTGTTTACACCGGCCATGAGTCTGGGTGGAGAGTGCGAGGGTGAGCAAACTGGAGTGTGAGCAAGAGAACTGTAAGGGGTATCCAGGCCTTCTTGGTTCAAAGGCAATACAACCTCCTGTAAATTTGTTTCTAGAAGTTCCTCCCAGTCTCCAACCAACACTGAATCTTCTGCTATAGGACAATCTTTCTAGTTATATTCTCTTCTAGGGAATTCAGGAATAATTGGCAATCCTCCAATCTTCTTCACATATGCCCTGGTGTGTCTTCTTAGGTCATTAACAACTTCGTTGCCAACAGAATATAGATGTTCTCTATTCTCTTCTTTTGGAATTCGATTATGGAACCCACTACTTTCAGAACTGTTACCGGTGGAAAAGTCTCAGGAAAACAGGTTTCCTCGGCAAACCATGCACTGGCGGCCCCCCTTCTAGCGCCAAAACTGTTGAGGCCTGGAAATTCGCAGGCAGCAACAATAAGGGATTCTCCCTAATCAACATTCCCAACTAGCCCGTTGACTATTTGGTATAGGGAATCCATCCGGTTTGCAGTCCGGCTACCGTAGGTCAAGTAACAAAACAAAGGTTTTACCAGTCACGGCCCGGTCCACCGAGTTTTTGTATTTTTTGACTTTAGTATGATATGCAAATGCCTAATTAACCATGCAGGGTGATAAAGACACAAGGAGCGGTCACAATGTGATGCGCAGGTTATTACCTATCGTCTTAGACTCACAAGCATCTAAATCACATAAACAGCAAGAAATTAAAACCAACTACCTAACCTATCGCTAGTGAGCAAGATTATCATTCGTTAGTGAGTAATGTATTTCGCACATGCATAATGAAAATTTACAGATAGCTGATACTTCTTTCAATACACATGAACAGTTTAAATATATTTCAACAACGAGATAGCCAATTGTCTATGAATGACCTCCATTACTCACAGTGGAAAGCATCACAAAATGAACTGAAGAACATTCAAATAGGAACATAGGTTCAAGAAATTAGAACGCTCTCACAGTTAATGAAACATAGCTGAAAACGAAATAGTTCCCCTTCAACATTGCTCATTTAATCACATTGATACATTCCACATTGTACTTTCTCCGACCGGCAAAATTGCAGTTTCTGATTGTAAAACGAAATAATTCCTCTTACAAGCAAATGGTTTACAAATTTTTCCAGGGAAAAATCCCCTTCTAAGTTCTAACTTTCAAGTATTTCAACTACGGCAAGCGATCATTTGGGCTGCCCCCAAACATGTGACCTTCCAGTTCTTCCAACGCTCCATATTCTTCTATGTTGTCTGTATGCACTCATGAACCTTTTGGTAACTAACAGAAATTCAGGTTCGTGCCTTTAGCATTATTGACTTTACCTTCTGCTTCGATGGCCCTTTTAGCGAGCCGGCCGGTTTCATTTCGATCTTTGCCAAACTGCTCCTGCGCATCAGTTCCTTACGTCCACCTGCAATTAATCCCTGTGTATTATTCATTGGGACCGCATTATAAAACAGAGCAGCATATTATACAAACTGAAATGGCTCTTCCACAAGAAATGGCCAGGTGCACCACGGCGGAAGTCGGAAGGATACTGACGTCGAAAGCCAAAGGCTTTTCCTAGCCGCAACGGCGGAAGAGGAAAAGGCTATAGCCTCCGATCCAAAGCTGCGAGCGGGAAAACTCAATCGGAAATCGGAAGAAAATAATATCGGAAGCTAAAAGACTTTCCTAGCCGCAACGATGGAAAAGAAAACGCTAGGGACATGCGACGCGGTCGGGAAAAGCTCGATCAGATATCGGAGGATAACTTTTATCTCAGCAAGTCGAGTGTTACCTACTTGGCATTTCCCTTCAGACTTTGAAAGTTGTTGCAGTCTTTTAATTTTATTTGGATATTCTACGAGCCTCGAGAACTGTTGGCACAGGTCATTATTTTCAACGATCTCTAGGATCCCGTCTATGGCTTCTCTAAGAGCCTTGGAAGGAACCTCCATCGATCCGAAGTTTGATTTTGCATTTTTTCGAAAAGATGAATGAAGGGCCATATATCCTTGGGATTTGGCTCAATCATGTCCCCAATACAGGCTTGAATATGGGTGATAAAAGCAGACCTGTTGAATACTTCATATATTTTATTTGTATCATGCCTTTCTCCGAGAGATCTAATACCATCATTGATGACACTTTTCAAAGATAGAGAATGACTATCCACTATCTGTCTCAGTCTATGAAACACTTCAGGGGCACTGAGATGAGCAATGATATGCATTGTTGGAATCATAGCCTCATCTTCCAACCATCTCTTGATTTCTGCTAGAGATAGAAATCCAAACCTGGCGAAAAACGATGTTCATGTGAAGGTCCAAGATTGTTCTTGAACTGTGATTCCAGATGGGTAGTGTTGTTTCTTCTCCGCGATC
The DNA here is from genome assembly GCA_001517045.1 of Pseudotsuga menziesii. NCBI lineage: Eukaryota > Viridiplantae > Streptophyta > Pinopsida > Pinales > Pinaceae > Pseudotsuga > Pseudotsuga menziesii. The sequence goes on along the minus strand of LPNX011018106.1, from coordinate 10,251 downwards.
AGGAAATATCTAAGGAATTCCTTCCTGAAGGTGACAGGGGATTTCTGTAGTTCCTGCAACCTCTCGGATGGAAATTGTGTGGATACCTTCTCTTAGACATGGAGATTTCCCTCGAATACACTCAATATATATAGAAAGAGAGAGATATGTTCGTCATAGTAGATTTTTAAAAATAGGTGGAAGGTTTTAATTGGGGCGAGCAACAAGGAATCTTTCAAAATCATAACATCTTTGCAACCATTTCTACTAGTCCCCTTTGCAGTACCTGCGGCCCAGCCACAACAACCAGTTTTGGAATCCATTATAATAGATCAGGTTTCGGCTACAATTCCACTGCCAATTCCTTTTGGGATCGATGATAATCCGAATTCGTAGCAAGGGCAAACTGCAAGGTCTAGAGAAGAGTATACTGAGAAAAACCCAAGAAATATACAAAAGCAAATGAATACAGAGATTGATTAGAGAAGTTCACGTGGAAGAAGAGCATTTGCGAAGCCCATCATGAGCATTGTTTTCCAAAAGGAAAACTGAAACTGCGGAAAACCTATTTTCTAAGTCAAGGAGTCACTTCCGCAATTCAATCAAAACTGGAAATAGGAAATTAATTCTTACAGCCAAAAGACACAAATTTTGAGAACTATATCATTGCTTAGAATCATGAACATAAGTTTAATTATTTTATGACTTGTTTTAGATAACTATAAAGCAAAGGTTTTTTTGGTAAATAGATATTTTCACTAAAATAATTTTAAATAGATTAATATTTTTACTAAAATGATTTTAAAGAATATTAAATGAATTCAACATAAATATGTTTTATTATTATTTTGAATGAATTCACTTATTTATATAAATAAAAATTGTGAAACTCTTTAATTTTAAAGAAAAATTGTTTTGTTCTTCAATTTTATTGAGAGTTGTGGTTTTTTAATTTTTAATATAACTTATTGTTTAATTATTTTAAAGTTTAGAAATGGAATATTTATTTGTTAATATTTTTTAAATGATAAACATAATATCTATATAACCCTATATATATAACCATAAATGGGTGATATATATAATGCAAAGGAACTAAAAGAATATGCGTTCCTTACACTAGTTATTGTTTAACATCACGCTTAGTAACCCTGAAAGTATAAATATATGTGAACGGGTTCAATGCCGTCAACCTGAACACATAGATGAATAAGCAAGGTATAAATAAAAGTTAAGCACTGTCCTAATTGTTAAAGAAAAGAATGGAGCAACAGAAACAGTACGGGCATATGATTGCCTTCTCATTATTCAGAGCTGTTTAAATAAGAAGTAGAAAACAAAAATACTGTGGGTGAATACCACAGGTAGGTAAATACCGTGGGTTACCTAACTCGCTAACTCAACTACAGGTGAGATTACTCTCTTCAACACACCCCCTTAATCTCACGTGGCAGTACATCATCAGCACTCTCTATGCCTAAGTGCTCTCCCTGATATACAAATGCAGATGTTCCCAATGGTTTGGTGAACATGTCAGCCAACTGCTCCTTAGAGCCACAAAACAGTAAAGAAATTTGTTTTTCATTGACTAACTCACGAATGAAGTGATAGCGAGTGTGAATGTGTTTGTTTTTTCTATGAAATACATTATGTTTAGACAACTGTATTGTAGAGTTATTATCACAGAAAATAGAAGTGGGATCTTTCGGAGTGTGTCCCATATCTTTCAGCGGCCTTCTTATCCAAGCAGCATGGCAAGTTGTTCTTGTGGCTGCTACATATTCTTCTTCTGCAGAAGACATGCTCACAATGGGCTGTTTCTGAGATGCCCAAGAGATCAGATTTGTACCCAAATGGAAAGAATAACTAGATGTGCTTTTCCTATCATCAAGACTACCTGCAAAATCACTGTCAGTGTACCCTGTAAGAGTACTGTGTGGTGTATGAGTGTACCAGAGGCCATATCCAAGTGTGCCTGCAACATATCTCAGTATTCTTTTCCAACGTTCCGATGAGAGTCTTTGGGAGTCTCCATAAATCTCGATATAAGACTAACAGCATACATCAAATCAGGTTTAGTTGCAGTCAAATACATTAAACTGCCTACCATTTGTTTATGGAGAGTATTGTTTACTTCTAGTTCATCACCATTCTTGGTTAACTTGGTGCCAAGAGCTATAGGGGTTTCTACTGGTTTACATTTATCCATTCTGAATCTTTGCGAAATATCAATAGCATACTTATGCCGGCAGATAAAAATACCTTTATCAGTTTGAGTAACTTCCAGGCCAAGGAAGTACTTCATCAGTCCTAGATCAGTCATTTCAAATTCTTTTTCATGACTGTCCTGAAATCTTCAAGCATCAAATTACGAGTGTAAGTCATGTCATCAACATAAAGACATATGTACCTTACTCTGTTTTGACATACAGAGTGGGCTCATTGTTGCTTCTGTTGAAACCATTGTTGATGAGGTAGGAATCAATCCTACTGTACCAAGCTCGTGGAGCTTGTTTTAGACCATACAAGGAATTTTTGAGCCTATACACTTTGTCTTCATCACCCTTGACAGTATAACCAGGTGGCTGGTCTACATAAACTTATTCTTCAAGAATGCCATTAAGAATGCCAGATTTCACATCCATTTGATACACAGGCCATTGATTTTGTGCTGCAATGGAAAGTACAGCTCTGATGGTATCCATCCTTGCTATAGGAGCAAAGGTTTCATCATAATCTATACCATACTTCTGTGCATAACCTTTGGCAACCAACCTTGCCTTGTTCTTTTCAAGTTCTCCTTTTTCATTCAATTTGGTCTTATAGACCCATTTGACTCCAATACTGGTTTTGTTTGCAGGGATGTCAACAAGATCCCAAGTCTGATTTATCTCAATTGCATCAATCTCTTCATTCATGGCTTTTACCCACTGTGCATCCTTCACTACTTCATTAAAAGATGTGGGTTGACAGGAGAAGAGGGCAAATTGAAGTTGCTCGTCTAGAATCAGAGTTTGTTCATATAACTCTCTCAAGCTCTTGGTTTTCTGATTCTGTGGTGGACCATCTACTGCATCGTCTTGCTGCTGTACTTCCCATCTTGGAAGTCTGATAGGTAGATCTGGCTGATATGAGTGATCTTCATGCTGTATGTCTGAAGGATCACTCTAGCATTTGTCTTCAATGAACTTTACATCTCTGCTCACCACAAACTGCTTGGTGACAGGATTATATAGCTTGTATGCCTTGTGTTGTTCACTATAACCAGTGAAAATGCAGCGCTCACTTTTCTTGTCTAACTTTCTTCTGATTTCATCAGGTATATGCGCAAAGGCAACAAAACCAAAGATTCTAAGATGTGAGACACTAGTCTTAGTGCCACTCCGTGCTTCTTCAAGAATCTTGTCTTGGACAGTTACTGTGGGTGATCTGTTGAGCAAGTAGACTGAACATCCAACAGCTTCAGCCCAATACTCATTTGACAGCTTCTTGTGTGACAGCATGCGACGGGCCATGTTCATGATGGTCCGGTTCTTTCGTTCAGCAAATCCATTCTGCTGTGGAGTTTATCTGGTGGTGAACTGTCTCTGGATGCCATGCTGCTTACAAAAGTCTGAAAACTCATGTGAATCACGTTCAC
>LPNX011018093.1:108763-128634 GCA_001517045.1 Pseudotsuga menziesii | reverse complement strand
CAAGACCAAGTGGGAAGATCCCCACAAAAGAGCAACCCCAAAATCCAAGACCAAGTGGGAAGATCCCCACAAAAGAGCAACGCCAAAATCCAAGACCAACTGGGAAGATCCCCACAAAAGAGCAACGCCAAAATCCAAGACCAAGTGGGAAGATCCCCACAAAAGAGCAACGCCAAATAAAAACCCTTAGGAATTTCGCACTTCTTAACCAAGAGATAAGTGCGAGACTCAGTGTGTGAGATAATGAACCTAGCTGTACATCTATTTATATGAAAAATGAACCTAGGATTTCCATTTTAATGTGTGTGGGATAATGTCTTAAGCGTCGCTTTCCATTTTAAATAATTAACCAATTACGACAAATTATTAAATGATTGATAAGACATTATTAAATGAATGAGTAATTTAAGTGCCGTCGCTTAAGCGATGCTTAGGAGGATATCCGTCGCTTAAACGACGCTTGCAAGCCTATCCGTCGCTTAAGCGACGCTTATCAAGCCTAGCCGTCGCTTAAGCGACGCTGATCACCACCATTTCAAAAAAAAAATTATCTTCCTGATTTTTGGCACTGTTAAAATAAAAAATCCACGCGCCGTCGGAAAAAACCGTCGGATTTTGGATCGAAATATAGTAGTGACTTCAGCTCACTAATGGAAAGACAATAAGACATTGTTACTATTTATCATGATGGGTTTGTTTGATTTATCTTTTGTGTTAAAGTTCTTCTATCACCAACACAATGTGATTTTAAGGATTGGATTTATGACGCAAATTATGAAATTCAGGTTCCAACGGTATACATTGCCAATGTACAACACTTTGCATCGACTAAAGATGTTGTCTTTCCTAATTATTCTATAATTAGTCCTCTTTAGATGAGTTACATGGCCAAAACACTGGAAAAGGTTATCTATTTTGCAGTCCATATTGTTATAGCTCATCAAGTTGTTGCCAAAAATTCAGAATGAATTTATTATTTAATATATGGTTTGTCTCATTAAATTCTATGAGTATTCTTGAAGATATTTGTATTTATTCTCACTTTGTGGGACTTATCAACATTACCCTCAAAATCCAAAGACAAATCCATGGTTACTCCTAGAATTGCTAGTTTTACTCCTGGAATTGCAATTAAAGGGTGGTCTAGAGATCAGGCAACTTAATTTCCATTGACAAGGCAACCCTGTGCATCTTTCATTTCGATGGTATGATCTACAGAAAATATAGAGATTCATGTATTCTGAAAGCTTTTGTATTGTTCAGTAAATCTGAACCTCGTTTTACATTGTAACATGAAGAAATGGAGAAAACAATAAAACTTTAGTTCTTTCTAAACACTTGACAATAAGGGTGAAGCCTTGCAAGTGGATAGGATTTGTCAAGATCCCATACCTCGAATTTCTAGGAATAATTTCCTTCTGGATTTTATTAGAAGTTATAACTAATTACCTATTTGATCTTTATTCCAATTGTGAAAGATATAAAATCTGTATTGTGGAAAGCAATTTATCAAATGATATTAATAATTAATGAGAGTAATAAATAGAAAAGTGGGAAGAAATACAAGAATTTGACAATGAATGCAAGTCTTCATTCCTTTGAGAATAGCATGTCTTTATCAGATTGGTAATCAATTTATAGATTGATAGGTTGGCCTTGACCAAATTATATCTTAATTGTGCAATTCACAATACAACATATTTTATTCCTTGTTACATTTCATGATTTGTGTTGATTGCTTCCTAAAAAGATTTGAATTTTGGCTTGAGGATTATTTCCCCTATCCTATGGAGACAACAACTGTACATTGAATCCATATCAATAGAATTTTGGTGAAAAGTATATAAGCCATGTGACAAATCTGCAATACAACATGTCTATATTAATGGTGCATACAAACTATTTGGCAAAGATTCCTAGAATAATTTGATACAGAGATTTGATAGTGGCGAGCTTGTCAGGAAGTGGGTTGCATTATGGTTTGTTATTAGTGGACTACATGCACAGTTTATTAACTTTCATCAAGTATGTTTGTTTAATCCTCCAGTCATATTTATCAGCCTCATAATTGTTCCTATTTAAGGTGATGTGCAAATGCTAACCCAACATTGGAAAAATACAAAATATGGATAAAATTCCCATTGAAATTAACAGAAAATTCTGTCTCATTTTGGTGTTGACTTTGATGTTGTATGAGCTTCACTAACATGTAGAAAATGGAGATGTTTCACATAATAACCTGCACCCTTATTTCTTGCACCCTTATTCCCCTCATTAGATGCAAGTGAATGCACCTTTGAGGTATTTTGGAGTCCCATTTGTGATAATTTATCTTTCTCTTGAAGGACAGTTGCAACAAAAACATCCAAAGTATGCATTTTGTAGGAGGTGCCAAGAACCAACTTAGTAGAATGGAAAGTAAAAACAAAGATATTATAATCAAGACCCAATTTGGAGAGAATAGAGAGTATCATTTGGTAGTTATCCTTCTCTATATTACACACATTGATTTACAAGACAACTCATTTGAACTTGGTGAAAAACTCTTGAAAAAAGTCAAAATCACTTGGTCTCAAGATCATGAGTTCCACCTCCAATTTATGGCTCCTCATTTCATCTTGTGTTCCGAAGAAATGCATAACATACTCTAAAATTCATTTGGAGTATTCTTGGATTTAATGTATTGTATATTTGGAGAAATAGTATAGCAAAGTAGTCTGAATGCTTCATCCATTCTATTCAATTATCTAAAATTTTCAATTGCTAAGGTTCCACCTTTGTATCCATTTTGAACCCATAGAGCGTTGTCATCCTCAAGAGAATTTCTACTCTTGATTTGCATTCGTAATAGTTGAAGGGTTTAGAATTTTCCTGGGATATAGGAAATCCATGGATACAAAAAGCTCTTTAAGGGTTGAAAAATCCTTTATTCAACCTACAATAGCTTTATCCTTGACAAACAATTGCTAAAACAATGACTAGTTTAGCATCCATATAGATCGAATACCATGTAAAACTTGAGCATATATATATCAAGGCACAAATAATAGAGAGATCAGTTGTGAAAAGGGATCAATAACCAATAATTGATGTTACACATGTATTAGCATTAATCATCACACAAAAAGATTAGAACAAATAAAAAGAAGGAATGATGTATTTCATTAATCTTCAATGATTGAAGTAGATAGTATAAATAATCACCCTAGACTTAAATTCGAATTAGGTATTTATGAACCCTAATTAGGTTTAAATGGAGTGAATATATCCTCATGATAACATGCACACTCACTAGGGTGAGTTAACTACCCCATCACTACACTAAGTGAACTCTAAGTGAACTAGGAGACACTCTAATTGTAGTTCCAACTACATTCAAGATCAAGTGATTGAGTATAGGCACATCCATGTGATCCAGGCACTCCAAAGACTCATCTAGCACACATGAGGCTAATTAGATCCTTGGAAGTGAACTAATATATGCATTAAATTCATATTGAATTGACATGAACTAAATTGAACTAAACTAAACTAAGAAAAGTTGCATTGGAGGAGGGCACCATTTAGGCCATGCATGTCAGTATTAGGTCCCTGATATTTTTAATTGGTTTATGAGCAAGGGTTTAATAAAAGGGTTTTATTTTCTCTTATTTAGATCATGTGAACCCAAGAGATAAGCTCACATTGATATGGAAATTAGTGAATTTGAAATTCTAAAAACCATACAAACTGAGCAATTTTTATTAATATACAATACCCCGTTGGTTATCTGACGTTCAATGCCTAGCAGTTGCTGTTGGATTTCATGTCAATCTGATGACATTGTTGTGTCTCCGACGGTAGATTGTCGATGCATTTTTGACATCCTAGGGCCCTCGTCCGATAACCTTGTCATAGGAAATTTGACGAACTTGTCGTAGGAATTTCGATGACCTTATCGTAGGAAATTCGAAAACCTTAGCTTGTTGTTGAATATCTGACATTATGCCACTGATGGCAAAAAAAATTGAGGTCGTTGAATACCCGGTAGGATATTTTCAAATTTTAGACATGGCAGCCATAGGATTTTGGGCTCAAATTCTGTTGTGATCAATATTCTAAATAAAAGATAGGAAAGAAAATATGATTTCTTGTATGAAACTGAGGAACAATGCACATATGGAGATTCAACCACCCCTCATTAGGTTGTTGATAGTTTAAGAGGTGAGTGCACTATTGGTTTTTTTAGCTTCTTTGTTGGTGGTTTCCATGTCACTAGAGATAATATTGATGATGAGATGAGTTCGAATGATCTTAAGGGTAGTGAACCATATTGTGGAGAAGAAAAATTCCAACCTCTCATCCATCATCAGTTCTTCACAATGGAGCAAAATGAATTTCCTCCCCAATTGGTTGTGCACCAATTGAGTTGGTGCAAGAGCATGATACATTAGCTCCCCTAATTGAAGGAGAATAAATGATACACATGTATGATCCCATTTCATATTACAATAATATTTTGTGTCATCATGAGGTTGCATCCACTTACAGGGAGAATTTTGATCATGGTATGGCTGAGTCTATTAGCATTGAGACTCAAGTTTTTGGTGTGGAGGATGATTGCACTAAGAGGGATGTATTGTTGGATGAGAGTATATAGGATTCTCATATGGTGGGTGAAATAATATATGAAAATCCATTTGGTGTTGTGAATCAGTCATGGAGTGACTAGGAGAGCTTATTCCTAGTCACCAAAGAGAAGATGTTGCAATTGTTGTTTAGAACTGATGATGCACATAGATTCATGGAGGATATTATCAGGAGAGTTCAGTTGGAGGAGGGAGAAGGTGGACTGGTTGGGAGAGTATCTAGCTTTGAACTATGATTCATTAAAAGAGAGATGGAAAATATGAAGGAATAATACTGTAGATATTTATCGATAGAGACATGGGTCTCAAATTTGTTGAAGACAAAGCAATAGCCGAAGGAGAGAAACTTTATGTGGAATTCAGAGATTCACATTCCTCTTATAGTACCATTAGTGGTCATATGTGTGTGGTTTATTGCACACATAATGTTTTGGAGGGACCTTGTGCACAAGGTGAGCATTAAGAGTGTTCAATGATGCAAATGATTGATGATAACAATGATAATGAGATGGTTTGTAGAGAACTTGCTTCACACAAGGAGGACATACAAGACATTGATCAAGCACTTGATGGGATAAAAATTGATAGAGAGATATTTATTGAGGATATTCCATCTGAATCAACATGAAAAATGTATTAATTTATCCATGGATTAGGTAGGTAAGTACATGATAGAAATGGAGACTCGATGATGCATCAATCATGCTTGCATTGGTAGGATATTAAGGGACACGTTATTGATCATGCAATCTTATGAAGACAAACAAAGGTTTCTATGAATTCCATATAATCCTTCCAATACACATAGAAGCGCATGGGAGGAATGCTTGAATCCTTTGGATGGGTCAATATATATGGGGGTATTTTCAAAACATTTATTTTACTCAATGAAGATTATGAGTTTTCCCCTATGGGTGACTAGAGTAAAGTTGGAGGAGCCTGAAAATGGAGATGTTCCTTGTGTATATCTTGGATTTGTTGCCTTGATATGTGAGAAACAACATACATATTCATGGAATAAATTTGGTACTCCAATTTCACATGCATCCATATACTGGACGAGCAAGCTTGTGGCTGAATCTAGCATGATGTTGGGGACAAAAGAAGGTAAGAATTTTTCTTGTTATATATTCCTTGCCTTCTAGTTTGAAGAGTATTTTTGTATGGAGTTGGGAGGGATACATTTCCCCTCCAATACCCTTATAAATCAAATTCATATGGCTGATTACAGTTATATTTCTATGGAGGAGCCTTAGGTGATGATGTATCATGAGAAAAATTCAGATTTGAAGGCACTTATGAAGAGGAAAGAGGAATGCAATTTTTTCCAAGAACTTGTTGATTTGAAGAAGAGTCACGCGGAGGATTTAGCTATGGGAAATATAGTTGAGAACATACCATTTGAGGCTGCATGTAAAGGTATTTGTTTATCCAAGGATTGGGTAAACAAGTATATCACTGAAATGAAGATTCATGGATGCACAATGTTTGTTTGCATAGGTGAACAATTGTTTGACACACATGCCTTAGAAGAAATACTTCATGATATACCTTTATGAGTGGAATCCTTCTTCATGAGGAATATGAATGATCACATCCTATATGGATCATCAAGAAAAGATTTTTATTCATCCATGGATTGGATGGGTAGATACATAATAGAGATGGAGACTAAAGGGTGTGCAAGCTTGTCTCACATTGGTAAGAGTTTTCTTTGCATCTGTAGTAGATTTCTATATGCATATGACATTGTCATATTATGTGAGCAGAGGAAAAGAAATATATTGAAACCATTGGATGCGTTAGGTACACAAACATCCAAGGATTTGGTATGCATATAGATGGAATATTTATCATATTGCATTCATAGAATGTGGGATGCAATAGTGCATGATAAAAACATCTTGCACAAGAATATTCTCAAGCATTGTTGAACCTAATGGTGAATTTTTTTGGAAGCATGGGAAGTGACAGGCCTCCAATATGGTTGTTGGACCTTGGAATTCATTGGAATTAAATAATACATAAAATGGAAGACATTTTAAAAATATTGCAACATGATTAATGGGATCTTGAAGGGCTAGCTGGCCTTCATTTCCATGAATCTATCCTTGTGGAACAGCTGGAGAGTCTCCTACAAATGAAACATTATGATGGATGGAAACACTATTATTCTATTGGGTTGTTTGGGAATCTTAATGAGTCTCTTTATAATGACATGGGGGAGTGTATATGGGGAAGAAGAAGACACTTCCTAATCCTAAAGAAAGTGTTGTGTAATTTTCCAATGTTTTCCCACCAATTTTAGCCCACCATATGTGCCAGAGGGTGATTATTCCAAACGAAGAATAAGAATAATTTCAAGGCCCAATAGACACCCCATGACGTTTTATCCCCACCATATACACTATTCAATCATAGACATAGAATTGTTCATCATTATGCATGTAATGACTAAGTGCATAATGTGCTTAAGGGGAAACTAGACATAATGATTCAAGGCCAATATTGACATATGTAGAGCTGAATGCATGGAAGGAGGGAGCTCATATATAATGAAGGTGAGTTTCAAATGGCTCATGTAGAAGCTCACCAAAGTTGGTGGAAAAGTTCCCAAGTTTTTCATCATACAAAATTCATTTGCTTGAGGGCAAGCAATTTCGGGAGGAGAGGACTATAATGTCCCCAATTTTGATAGAACCATGGGGAAAACACTATCCCTTGATATCCCCATGGGTCTTAGTGTAAGAATTAATTAATTTGTTCAGGAAGGAATTCATGATGTGCTTGATATTAAGTTTTAGAAAAAATATTATTTATTTAGTTAGTTAAATTAATAAATTTGGAAATTGAGGTAGCCTATATTTAAATTATTTTCCTTAATATTCAAAATTTGGATGAGTTATAATTCCAATGTGGGAAAGAGGGTACACTATGTTAGAGGGATAAGGTTTGGAACTGGGGAAACATTGCCAAAAAGGAAGAAAGCTGGAAGGAAGGTGTGCTAAGGTAAAAAGAAGTAAAGTAGGAAAATAAAGGAAAGTATGGATTTTGGAAATAAAGGAAGGAAAGAAGGAAAAAGGAAGAAATCAGCGTAAAAGAAAAATAAATAAAGAAAATCCAGTAATAGCAAGAAAAACAAAAAAGGAAATGCAAAAGCATCAGAGCAAGGAAAATAAGAAAAAGAAAGAAAGCAAAGCAAAATATCACAAAGGAGGCACATTCCAATCTAGCTCACAAGGGCGCATTGGAAAAATATGATTGCAAAAGAAGCCATATATTCTAGAAAATAATAATTGCACACCACTTCACATCTTTTGATAGTCATACTTTCGAATTGAGAGCACTAGCTTCTCAAACATAGGGAGACGTGCCCATAGTGACAACTTGAAGGTGTGGCTATGCTATTGATGGAATTTAGAAATTAATGGTGCATTATTTCAGGATTTGACATCATATATAATGAATTTCAATGTCCTTTTGCAGAGCTTGGGAAGTCTGTCATTCCAATTCCCAAGGATTACTAGTCTTTCTTCATGTAGTGATGTTTTATGCGAAAGGATGATGTCTATGATATTCCTGTGAGACTCATTTCGATTTCCATTGGTCATATTTTATGTATTTATGTATTTATGAATTAAATCTAGCAATTCAAATCAGTAAGGTTGTGTTTCATATAATTTTTTTATCCCTTGTCTATATTTCAATGGAAAGATGACTAGTTTTTGTTTTGTTTGGATTATTTATCTTAGACCCAACTAATTATCTTATTTTATGTTCTAAATGATCATTAAAATAATAATTAAGGTATTATATGTCTTAAATAGAATAATTGTGACCTTCCTCCTGTGTTTGGGAAGCCCAGAAGTGGGGCCTATAGTGCAGTCCTAGAGGGTAGTTTTTCTTGTGTGACCCATTAATATTTTACAAATATTTCTTAAAACTATAAAAATGCATTAAAATTGTTATATAACGGTGTATAATAGTTATGCAATATTCTCCAATTCAATTTCCCTCACCGCTATTTTTTGCGAAGTGATAAGAAAAGGTTTTAGTTTGCATATGTTGGGGTTCCCAAGAGACTTTGAGTAGCCTTCAGCCTCACTGATGATCAAAACATAAATTTTCCTAGTACATTTTGCATAGGAACTTGAGATATCACAACCCTCTTCGCTTTCTTTGTTTGGACCTACCTTCTTGATCCTTGCTCAGTTAACTAGTACAAACCCCAATTTCTGTCACTGCTAGTTTTAAATTCTTTTGAGAAAAGGGAGTTAATGATCAATCTATTCTGACTATTTCATTATAGATACTTCATTTCAATTTTTTTTGGCTTTTCATGAAACACAAGGTTTTCAGAAATATTTATGCACCTTTTATTGTCACATCGAATAACGGTTGGTTCAATCTTCTCACCGAACAATCGAACTAGTAGCTTGCTAAACCACATTGCTTCTTGGAAACACATACCAACCGCAATGTACTCTACTTCTATAGTACTATGGGATATGGAGCCTTGCTTCCTGCTGGACCAATAGATCATAGCTGAACCCAAGCTATAATAGTAGTCGGATGTAATCTTTCGGTCCACAATGTTACCACCCCATTTTGAATAAGCATATCCAAGTGTCATCACACCTCCAATGGAGGCTTATATGAGTCCATAAGAAATATCACATTGAAGGTACTTAATCACATGTTTAACAACAACCCAATGTTAATGTCTCAGATCAAACAAAAATTGACTTAGAATACTCACAGTATAACATATGTTAGGTATCGAGTGTATTAGGTACATCAACAAACCAAAAAGCTGTCTATGAAAAGTGGGGTCCACAAGATCCAATCAAGTATTAGTCCCATGTAGTTTCCTCAAATTGGAAACCATCAGTGTAGACATGGATTTGCAATTCATCATGCCAAACATGTGCAATATGTCAACAACGTACTTCCATTGAGATAGAAGTATCTCATCGTTTCTTTTCCAAATCTTAATCCCAAGAAACTAGTGCATCAGATCTAAGTATTTCAGCTCGAACTCAGAAGTGAGATCCCTCTTGCACAAAGAAATCATATATTCCTCTCTATAAAGGAAAAATAATATACATATAGAACCAATATCAAAGGTTGGTTCTTCATTACATTGAAGTACAAATTTGGATAAGCTTCACTCTTAGAGAAGCCTAGTTCCTGAAGATAGCTATCAATTATTGAATGCCAAACTCTAGGAGATTTCTTAGGCCCATATAAGGCTTTATTTAATTTGTAAACATGGTACTCCTTCCCATGAACCAAAAACCCCTCAGGATGTTGAATATAAAACACTTCCTCGACATCACCATTGAGGAAGGCTATCTTCACATCCATCTTATGAATATTCCATTCTAGAACATATGCAAGTGATATAATAGCTTGAATAGTGGTATACCGAACCACATGAGCGAATGTCTCATCATAGTCTATGTATTCTTTCTGGGAGAACTATTTAGCAAAAAATATGGCTTTATGTGTTTCAATACTACCATCAACAACATGCTTAATCTTGTAAATCCATTTGGAAGTAACTATGGACTTCCATTCTGGTTTAGGAACAACCTCCCAAACAACATTATTCATAAAAGACTTATATTCTCATGTCATCGCATATTTCTAGAATTGATGATCTGTAGCTTCTTCATATGAGGTAGGACTTGAGAAATAGGATCATGGGGTGAACAAATCACATTCCACACAACTCATGGTCACGATGTGGAAGACCCCACAGTCTACACAGGAAAGCTGTCGTGCTAGGTAGAACTTCACAATCCCGATGGGAAAATAGTCACAGTATGCACATGAAAACAGGCTCATGGTGTGAACAAACCACATTCCACACAACTCACGGTCATGATATGGAATACCCCATAGTCCCCACAGGAAAACAATCATGCTATGTAGAAGCTCACAATCCCGATGGGAAAAAAGTCACAGTCTGCACATGAAAACAAGATCACGGTCACACTATTGAAGAACCCATAGTCCCCACTCAAGGTCACACTGAGAGAATAACCCATAGTCCACAGAGAGGTTACATCACGTGGGTCACGTAGAGAGTCTGCATTCATAAGGGAGAGAAGGCCACGCGGTCTAGTGAGGGAATCACATAGAGAGAGAAAGCACTGGGATCACACTAGATCTCATACAAGTGCATGGAAGAGGTAAAGTGAGGATTGCAGATGTCAAAGTAGCATGCATGGTCATGTAGAGGGAGAAATCTGGTCATGTTGGTGCAGGTTGAATGGAGCAGTGGTAAGGATAAGGTAACCCAATCATGCTAGATAAATACCACAACTACGTTATACGATCACATTTCTCATAAGCATGTGAGAATGGATCACATGGATCGACTTTATAACCTTAATATAGGGCATCATAGGTCAAAACATAAAATAACATGGTCCAAGATAAAACCATAAGATAAAAAAAGGGTCCAAAGGTTTTATTAATAAAACCATAAAGTGTTTTATTAATAAAACCATAAAGTATAAATTATGACTTAGGATAAAACCCGTAAGAGTCAAAGGTGCACACACAATAAGAGTGCTAGGACCTTGAGTCAACTAAGGGGTTTACAATAAAAAAACACATACCCATAAGATAAGGTGAACCATAAAAGGTGGACAAAAGAACTCCTTTATAGGACCAACAATATGATTAATTATTTTCTCTCTCTCAAGGTACATTGCTTTATATATATTTGTCATCACTGTATATGGGGAAGATCCAAACCGGATGGTACGATCCTTTGGTACTCAATACTGCTCCTAAGGGTTAAGTGCTAGTGACATCATCAAGGGGTGGCCAATCCCTTGAAAAAAAATAAAAAAGTAACGATTAGGAGAGAGGACATCACGCATCATCATCTTCCATTCTCAAATAACGGTTCTCATCCCTAAGATGAGTTTTAACCTCATATTGAAAAAAAATTCCTGGTAACTGACTAGGTTCCTCCATTCCCCAAGAGAATGGCTCTCAGTGCTAAGCTAAGTTTCAGTCCCATAATGAAACAAATTCTTGGTAACTGACCAGGTGCCTCCATTCTTCCAAAGACTGGCTCTCAACACTAAGTTGAGCTTTTGTCCTAGGCTGAATCAAATTCATGGTAACTGATCAGGTACCTGCATTCTCCTAGAAAATGAATCTTAGCACCAAGCTGAGCTTCAGTACTAGAATGAAATTTTATCAACTACCTGCATGACCTACTTGGATATCGTGTCCCTAGTTCCATCCTAGAATATGTCTCTGCCTCTACCTACAAGATTTACTTGGACATTGTGTTCCTAGTCCCAGAACAGAATATGTCTCTACCTCTACCTACAGGATCTAGGTGGACATCGTGTCCCTACTCCCAAACCAGAATACCCTAGAGGCACATAGGGGGCCTAGGCACATGCTAAGGTATTTTCCATGGCATCAACCTGCGTGGTCCCAGACCAAAAATCCCAGGAGACTACTGGGGACCATAGGGTCTTAACCATTCTCCCTGAGAATGAGTGTCGCAGTTGTACTAACTTTAACACCTTGATCTTAGTTTCTAAAAATATGGAGTCTCCCGAGTCCCCATGACTTATGTCTAGACCCATTGAGTATAAGTACAATGTACTAACATGTGATTTACAACCTCATAGTCATTTTAACACAAAGGACAACAAATAGGGCCATAACCTCCTCTTTTAATAAAAATTGTCTCTAGTCAAGATCCTATTCTCCAATTCTAGCCAACAAAAAAAGATTAATTTTAAAGGGGAAATCCATTTGCAAACCTTATGGTACCACCATTTGTAGCTAGGTTCTAAACGATCAAAATTTATTGCATAATAAGCTTTATTTGCATCCATCTGACCTATATCTACATTCCAGGACCACATTATTTCTTCATCAGAAGAGTTGATCTTGATACCACTATGTTTAAGGTATTTTATATACACATCGAATTCAACTACACATTCATTCACTAGCCCCAAATCATCTGCGGACTGGTAGTAACAAATGCCAACAAGTCCTTGGTCCAACCTTCTAGAATGGTTTAAAAAGCATAGCCCCTTGGTATGTACCACCTAATAGTAGTATAAGACAACTTATAATCCCTATAAACACCTTCTCAAGGACACTACAGAGACACAACCTTCTACCTAATAGGGTATCTTAACCATCACCCAGGCTGTAAGTGTCACTTTTTGTCAAATTTCAATGGATTTGATGAACAAATAACATTAAAAGACATAGAGGGTCCAAAAATTAAAACAGATTTGACATACAATCATTATAAAGAGAAAAAGAACTTCTAGTACAGATAAATAGTATAAAAAGACAATATAGAAATAGTAATATTTTTTAAATCTATCTCTCAAAAGGCATCATAGATTGCCTCTCCTTGGACCTTTAACCCTAAATCATCATTCAATGCAAAACACTTCCTCCATCCAAGACAAAATCATCATGATACCAAGCTACCATTGAAAACATTGGTCTCATATGTTTCAATTTCTTCTAGGAAAAAATAGTGTAGCTTCTCACAAGTCATGGATCAAGATAAACCATTACAAAACCTAGAGAGCAACATACCTATATACATAAAATTTGGTCTTTGGATGCAGAAAGGAACATTTCATTTTCAGCACCACTATATCATAAGATTAACGTAGAATTTACTATTTATAACTTTATTCATGAACATAGTATGGTGTATAGATCATGCCCTCAAATCTATTCTCAATTTCTACTATCATTCCTCTGTCACTCACCATTTCCTTCATACATGACTTCCATTCGCTCTTGGTTTTCTGTGGGCTGAAAAAGTCAAAATGAAAGTTATATATATATATATATATATGTTTGGGTACCAAATATACCAAAATAAATAAAATGTTATCAAAAATAAATATTGATACTTGTGTTTCTTCCTTTCCAACAAAAGAACCATCAACATAGTTATAATCATTTAGCATTTGGGCATACCACCACACTTACGTACCAAATATGTGTGTCAATTTTCTTGAGCCTTTATGCACTTATACATGTCTCTACAATATGTTGCATACTACTCGAGCTCTGATCAAATCATAAATATCAAGGCATGATGTGAATAGTCATCAAATGAGCTGTCATCCATATTGGTTGAAGATGCCATGTTATTTAAGCCGATTTCTACCCCTACCAATGCATCCTTAACATGCTCTTTATATGTGCCCTCACCCTACTTTCCACTTCAAATGTCATTTGAAACTCCTCTGGAAAATAAATGACTCCAGGTTGTGGAACTACTAAGCGAGGATTTGGTCCACTATATTCAACATCTCACAGTGAATCGGGATGTTCATATGTATGACCTTTTCCAACACTGTAGAAAGGTGATCTTGTATATGTATAGTCAGGGTCCATGAGCAACCGAAACTATGCAATTATCATCTTGACAAAATATTGAGGGACCTCATCGTTATTTGGGAACTTCCCATATGCATATAGGAACCTCAAATAAATATGTGGTGCAATATTTTGATAATTGAATATTGAAATATTTAGACATATTTTGTCTTTAGGACACAAGTCAAATAATGAAAATACCATTTTTTGTGACAATGTTTTTATTTCTTTGAACTTGTGGCGATCCATCACCGCCATTCGCCTCCTACGCATCATGTCATAAAAATATGGGTTTATGGTACCACCCCAACATAACTCTCAAACTAGCATTTCATATTGTGCAACACAATTTGGAGACTCTGTTAACAACAGATAGAGATAGTAGAACTCTCGAGTTCACCCTGCAATATCATGGAATTCTCCCTCATCTCTTCCATAGTAAGCATTGAGATCTTGTACTCCCAAGGTATATTATTGAGAACATCTTTACGAAGAGTGTAGAGAGGGTCATATGTTTCAATGTGGGCATAACTACGTGCTTGATGACCTCTCCTTGTATTACGAGCTGGATTAGGAGCACAAGCAACAAACCCTATGCAAGTATTAGAATGTATATATAAATTTTTGATCAAAGCATACATTTAAATAAAATGTGTTTTTTAAAAATAACCAGTGGAGCCTATGCCTCAGCATGTACATTAATGTGCATACTACAAAATAACTCTTCTATCCCATCAATATCCTCAGAATATGTAGAAGCCCCTATATTCGGTATTTATGTAAACATTCTTCTTCTAGTGATGGGCTCTCTGAGCTAGTAGTAGCTGCAATGTAAGACACTGAATGCATGTGCACAAAAATAATCAAGTCATATGCATGTAATTTTTTAAAGAAATCAAAGACATTTAACTTGTACTATAAAAAGATAAATAACATTAAAAAATACCTATGTGTGGCCTTTGTGCCCGTCCACTAGCCCTTGTAAAAAACAATAAATTGGGGTGCATCCATGGAGCCGGGTTACACTTTTTGGCGAGGTGCTTTCGGCAAAAACACAAAAACATACCTCAATCGAGCTTCAGCTAAAACCTCGATCGAGGTGTCAACACCCATCGATTGATGGTTTAGAAGAAGCTCGATCTAGGGTTTAAGAAAACCTCAATCGAGGTATTAACACCTCGATTGAGCTACATAGCTCGATCGAGGTCCCTGTGAAGAAAAAATATAAAATAGGCCGTGGGGACTCGTGGCCTCTTTTTGGCATTTTCTCCACACAGACACACCTCGACCAAACTATCCCAACCCATAGACCTCGACCGAGCTACAAAGCAACCCAACCACAACCTACCTTTCACCATAATGGAGTCAGAACAGAGAGAGAACATCATAAACTAGTTTTTTGAAATTGAAATCAAAATTTTATGTTTTTTTTAAGTTTAAAAATTTTAGCTTAAAATTAAAAAAATCATTGTTATACATGTTTTTAGGTTATTTTTTTTTTGTTAAATATGTTTGAAATGTGTGCCGACAAGAAGAAATGTTGCCGAATTTTTATAAAATTGAACTTGAAATTTGTTATTTTTTTTGTTTTATATATATTTTGTCAATCGATAGCATTTATGTTGCCGGTTTAATTTTGAAATGTGTGCTCGACAAGCAGAAATGCTGCCCAAAATTTTTCAATCCTACGAGAATACTCGTAGGATTGAAAAAAATCCATAAGACACCAAGTAAACATAACCTATATGAACCATAGAGACAATTAAATCTATAGTTTTTATAAAAAATTCTATCAACCGACAACATTTATGCTGCTGGTTTAATTTTGAAATGTGTGTCGAGCAAGCAGAAATGTTGCCTGATTTTTTTCAATCCTCCAAGAATACACTGAGGATTGGGAAAAATCCAAACCCTAGACGCGAGACAATCATGAACCTTAAACCGGCAGAGGCATTTATCTAAACAACCCATATATTTTAATTTAAATATTTTATAATTAAAATAAATATATATTTATACATTTTTAAATATTTAAAAAATTATTGTAAAATTATTTTATATTATATTAATTAATATGATTATTTAATATTTATGTATTAATATGATGAATTTTGGTGAACATAGAAACAACATCATAACTAGAATACCCCCAAAGCAGGGGAAATGAAACACCAAAGAGAACTTTGATATCTTGCAAAAGTGAGAGAAATTTGTGTGCAGATAATATAAGTTTATGGTACCACCCAATAAAGCCCTTGGCTTACTCTTTCCAGGGTTGATCCTTCATCTATCAACAAAACTCATAAGGATCCTTTTGGAAGGGTGGGTCTTCGATTAACTTGGCCAATAAGGTCATATACAACTCCATGTTGCACTTTCCTAAGACACAAATATTTGTTCTTGTTGAGCCAACCAATGAGTAGGGATCATGACATACATCAATAAATATATTTCTTATTCACTATCTTGTTCAAACTAATTAGTGAACTGATAAAAAAAATATTATATTCATTCACACAAACATTAGCATGTTTATATTGACAACTAAGCAACTCCGAATTCCCACTAAGTTTGTGACAATGTGTTACAAGGTATGGACAACTTGAAGTTGAGAAAAATATCCAAGTAACCAACTATTCAAGTATTCACAACTCATGATATGCCATTTATCATTGGGACAAAAACATTTCAAAGTCTTCTAGAAGATGATTTGTCTTAACTATTGGGCTTCCATGCAAATTGTTGAGCTCCTCAACTACATCAATACGTTATGTCTACAACAAGAGTCACTGTAGTGCACTATGTTATGTAATGCATATCATATGATTGAAATTTATGCCTATGTAACTAGGTCACAACACCACAAGTGTGTGACAAAGAATACTAGTGTGTTTATACCACAACATTACTTCCCAAGTATAATTTGTGCCAAATATTCGCCACTGTAATGTGCATCTGGTGCCAATACCTTTATACTAACATGCATATCAAAGACAACAACCAAATCCACAAGTGAGTGCTTAAACAAATTCTTAATAATTCTCTGTCATCAATTCGATGAATCAATTATGCTGTATCAAACTCTCAACCCTTTCATTATCACCACTGGACCAAAGAAATCCTTTTTAGACCATAGTTCACCACTAGACCAAAGAAAGCCTTTTTAGACCATAGCTTAAAATGAATTTTTATTTAGAACAACAATAATTTATGTTAAAGGGTCTGAAGTATCAAATTATTGAAAAAATTAGGAATCCCCAAATAGTATGAAATAGTATCAAATTATTTATACTTTCTTTGTTTACTTTGCGAATAAAATTGTAATTATCTCTTATACATCTTTACTATTGACATATTTATCATTTATCTTATATTGTATGCTGATTGCATTTATTATGCCTTATTTCATGCAGATGCATCTCCACAATAGGGTTCTTCGGTTCGCCGAAGGTAGATAACTCACGGATCTACGACCATTCCTCACCCCCGAGGTCGGTAGAGGATTCGTAAGTATACAATTGTGCATGATGTACTCTTTTTTGTTAGTTACATAAAATTAAATTGTTTCACATGTGTATATTTAATATTCAACTTGCATGTCTCTATTTTCACAGGTTCGCCTAGGCATCCTATGCTGACACATGCTCCTACTGGGGAGCCTAGTGACAACCACTCTGGAAGCCGCTCTGTGCATGCAAGCAATGAGGAGGATATTTCTAGTGTCGGTGGGGAGGTTCCCCATGAGACAGGTACATTAAATGCATATATATTTTTCTTTCATTTATCCATACCTTTAATTTATATTGATTTCAAATTCAGCTATAGTTGATGTATGTATTTTGACTGACATTTATGTTTTCATCTAATTTTCAGGTGTCGCGGCTGCACAACAGGGCCCTGACCCTCCCGAGGAAGCACCATGGTAGGATGAGATCACAAAAATCACGCTGGAAGACATTACCAATCAGCGTGACTATTTGTGTTCTAACATCCTCTCCATTTCAGACCAATCTCCCGCATCACGTTCAATGTGGATGATGTTAGAGGCAGTAGATAACCTACTGAATATCTACAGGTCCATTGGACCATTGAGTTTTCATCCAAGGCCACTGCATGTCAGAGAAGAAGGGCTGCAGTGACAGATGCAACATTTGGCCATAATGTGAAGGGAACATTATTTGGTATCCATCCTAACCTCCCCACTGTTCAATCGCTTAGACTCAGGTCTTTTAAGCTAGAGGGTCCAGTGCCTTTTGTCTATGACGAGTTTATTGGAGCGTGGGTCATGTTTCCCCACCATGACTAGGTCCCAATGTACTTTGAAAAACATATATATGCAGAGTTTGTCCTGGGGATGCACCCATATTACACCAACACACTCTCGAGCTTTTGTGGTGCTCGTGGGGGATGCAGGCATGCATGTCCTAGGGCTAGGAGAGACCCTGGAGCTCAGCCGAAGGTAGAGCCTTTGGTAGGTCACCCTAACAGGACCTTGCTTAGGACACAAGATGTAGTCGAGTCATCTCCACTAGCGATTGAGGAGTGGAGTTCACTAGCAGAGGCGACACACAAGACAATGCATGGTACCATGATGGTTGTGCAAGCAGAGAGAAGCAGAGCACCCACTGCACCTACAAAGCCTGAGTTATAGTGGGTGGACGATGATATTATCTTCCCTATTGATCATGGCATAGTGGTGCAGTATGCTATCAAAACCCATGATGCATATTTTCAAGTGCATGAGAGATGCATGCCTCTCCTGACGGGACAGGTATATCTTTATACAATTAGGTATTCTTTCGAATGTTTTATCAAATTATATTTTGTCATTTGATTGTCTTGATTGTAATGTATCCTCAAATGAA
This sequence comes from Pseudotsuga menziesii, assembly GCA_001517045.1. NCBI lineage: Eukaryota > Viridiplantae > Streptophyta > Pinopsida > Pinales > Pinaceae > Pseudotsuga > Pseudotsuga menziesii. The sequence goes on along the minus strand of LPNX011018093.1, from coordinate 109,739 downwards.
TCATTTTTTTAACTAATACTTTGCTTTTTGTTAGACCTCCATGCAAGAGCCTAGTTTCATGGAGGTCCTTTTTGGCAGTGATGCATCTGTTTGAGGTCTTGTTGCAGTTCCATTCGCCCATGTCAATGAGGTATGTGTTAACTATCATCCTAAATTTGAATTTCTAAATGAGTCAGTTGTTGTACACGTAATACTTTGTTTTGTTCTAACTTTCATCATTTATCTTGTTTAGATTGTACAGAATAGAGGCAAGAGAATTGCACAGGATTCTACATAGACCCGTCTAAGTCCTACTCACGACATGCCAGTCAACGAGGTACTAGTTATTTATGTTCAAATTGTTTGCACATTTATGTTCAGATTATAATTTACATGTTCAAATTGTAATTCTCAAGTTCAAATTGTAATTCATTAATATAAATTTATTTTCATGTCATGGAAATAGACGCAGACGCAGGAAGATGCAAATGAGGGCATTGAAGTTGCCGTGATGTTTACAAGTGAGTGGGTTGGTGCTCATCAGTTGGGTCCTGGTGAAGGCTCGTCTGGGAATATAGGTGACAACCTCCCAAACCTGACACTCGACTCGAGCGAGGTGAGTTCATAGATCTGTGTTTCGTGTATATTTAATTTTTTGTCACATTGTACTTGTAATTTAAATATGTGGTATGTAACTGACTTGTAGAGTTCACAGTTTTAACTTCTGCAGTTCACAAACCTGGGCTATTTTCTTCGTGATTAGAGCGACCGAATCCGGTTTATCCGTTAGTAGTCGAATCTGACTATCATTTTGAATGATAAATATGAATAATATATTAGATGATGCTAATAATTACAAAGGAGGATCGCCTTTATAGGATTTGAGCGTGAAGGTTTACACCCTTCCATATAATTAACTAATCTAATTAATAATTTATTTTATATTCGTTACAGTGATGTGCAAGAGGAATGCCAAGGGCATAGTGTAGCTAATGGT
>LPNX011018093.1:71727-108633 GCA_001517045.1 Pseudotsuga menziesii | reverse complement strand
ATATATGGATTTTTTTTTGAACATGATGGACTTATAAATGTTTTAATTATTTGCAGTTATAGTTTAAAGTTTGTTTTCAGTTGCAATTTTAACATATTTAACAATCATTAATGTTTTACAATCTTACAAAATTGTACAATTTTGCAATTTAATAAATTACAAGTTTACAAAATTTACCCATGTACAATAATTTACAAGGAACTTACAAGTTTAAAATTCATAATTTTTCAAAGATTACAAGTTACACTTTTAAATTTTACAAGTTTACAATTTACAACAAATGAATATTACAAAGAGTAAAAAGGGTAAGAGACAAAGATAGGGTAAAAATGGAATTTTTTTTAATATCAATTGCAATTGGTGGATTTAATGAGGATGCACTAAATGTATGTGTTGTTCTTTGTATTGCATATCACTAACAAAATATGCAACATATAATGATAATGTTAAGATAAGCAAACTAGTCTACAATCTCTAGTCTAGTCTAGTCTAGTCTAAAATACATTGGAAAAATTTACAAGTTTACAGTTTACAACTTGTCTACAATGTAACATGTAATTTATAACTTTGGACAAATAGAGTGTGATTTACATGTATTTGCACAAATACACCAAAAAGAAGTTACAGAGACAAAATTGAGCTTCCATAACATGGTCTTAGGACATTGTTGGTAAGTTACTAGGTATAGGTGAATGCACATAGAGTATATGTGAATGCACACACTCGCATATATAATTTTACAAAAATTACATTTAAATACAAATGATATATTTCATAAGAAATTTTGATTTGCTACATTTCAAAAGCATGTCAACTATGTCAAAATCAAAAGTGGCATATAAATTTCATTCATCCGGCCAATGGGTTATAGGAATGCATGTCTCCATAATACGATCATGGTTAGCTACTGAGATCTTCCATCTCTTTGGTTCACCCCTATTCACCTTGATTTAAATGATATGTATCTGAGCTGCCACCACCAAATGACTGTAGTGACAAGATATATATTTAGGCATGAAATATCTATAAATAATATAATCACCTTGTCTTCTCATTTTTTCAAAAAAGTGGACCATCAAAACTAGGTCACCAACCTGGTACGTGAACTCTCCATCGACATAGGTCCGCACCAACCTGCTTTGGATTTGTGTACACTGCATCAAAAATATTCCACATGCTCGTCATTTCCTAGTGGTGTAATTACAACAAATACATCACATGCATCAAGATTTTCAAATATTAAACAAATGTTAAAAATATATATGCATGTGTACAAGACTAGAAGTTTAAACATTCAATCAACTATTTGAAACTTGAATGTGTGAACATTATAATGAATCCATTAATCAAATCATGTACCTTGCTTAACCAAATCAGAAACCCGATCATGAGCTAGTGAAACCACTGCCTCATCAGTGTGCATCTCTTACCATGTCAGAATTGGATGTGGCCCCTTTGGATTAAGAGGGACATATTTCCATTGTTTGACATATGCATCGTTCACACAATGATCAACCCCAAGTCCATTGGTGTCAATGCAGAACTCACAAAAACACGCATACTTCCTCGTTTCAATGGAAAATATGTTGCCCATGTCTTTACTACGAACTAAATGTAGTTCTCTCGTACCCTGTATGGTCTTGCAATACCATGGCATGGATCTATTCACATCGCCAAGGGAAACACCCCAAAAAAACCCAGATCAAATAAAAAACATCATATATATATATATATATATACGAACACATTTATTAAATTCCAATTAAGTTGTGTTAATATTGTTCCTACCTGCGCACCAACCTTGCTTGTTCATGACCTTAGTGATCCAAATTTTGTCTTCACCAATCAACTACTTATGCTGAGCACTTGAGTTGAGATGCACTATGACTCATTTGGTAACTGCGAAGTGCTCATTTCATGCATGCACCTCTACCATCATCTTCACCCTTTCCATGCCCTGTTTCAAAAAATATTTAGGTGTGTCGAATTCCTGTCTCTTTGTGAAGGTGACTCAACCAATAAAAGGAGCGCGCTGATTTGAAATTCCCTGCACATCCATCTGACCAAATCTAGTGTTCTGTTAATGACATCGCATTCTTTTTGAATGAATCATAAATCAACACAAAGTAGTGTGGAACAAACAACGTGTCATTCTCATGATCATCACTGACATAAAAATGGCATTCCTTGATCACATCGCATGACTAAGGAGTGCTATCCCTACCATAAATGCTCTCCTGAGCATGTCTATACAATACATGTACAAATATCGACACCTATTCAAAGTGAAAATACTCACTTTGTATTTCTCTCTGAGGAGCAAATGTGTAATTCTTATCAAAGTCTACCACCGATAGGACTGTTCCTGGCTCAAAAACCTCACGAGAATGCTTAAATTCTAACGATTTCCACCTAGACCCATGGTAGTGCTTAATTTATTTGTAAATTTGACTTTGAAACTTGTCCATCAAGTATGAAAAATGAATCTCATCCTCAAGAAAGTTGATACTCTTAGATGGAACATGTGAAGAAGATGATGGATTCATGGAGACATACTCACATCTCTTCCACTTAACTGTGATATCTGACAATCCAGGGTGTGTTGGATCAATAGGAAACTTCCTATGGAACAATGCCAAATCACCACATTCATGGAATCTTTTACCACCTACACAAATTTTAATGAAAAACACATTTTTAGTATTCCTATTGCATAGTATCATTGAAATAAAATACCGCATTGTGTGAGGAGCTGGTTCACCATCCCAATGTTTTTTGCAAAAATCCACAAATGTGTCATAGTATAACTGGAATTCAACGTGGTATCTACAATAACGAGTGCCCCAAATCGTATTCGGCCTAATATACCACAGTTTCAACTTACTAAACATATTAAATGAGATTTGTACACTGTGGTTTGATTCTTTGAATTCCTCAAACAAAGCAACTCCTATCATCTCCATGTCATGCTTGCAATGCTTCTTATAAACGCCTCTACCAGAACGTTGTCGTGGGACATGTTTTCGATCTGATACAGCACGAGAATGGTTGTCCCAATACTCTATCACCTTCTCTCTGATGCCCTCTTCCATCCTGTCTTGATATGCTTCTCTGCAAATAAGCTACTGACAAGCAACTTCATCATTTTCATCTATATTTACCCTAAATTTAGTGTATTTGTGCAGCGTTTTTTTTGAAACATGGAGAATCTTTGACATTGTTACGAACATTTGATTTCTTGAGGTGATTTGTGCCACAATAGCAGTTGTAATTTCCCTACGAGAAGTGCTGATATCAGTTTTTCTTGACTTTCCAAATGCAGATAGTGCAATTGTTACATTTTTTGTTACAATCTCACATGCATTTTAATTTTTAACATCCTTAAAACCCAACAATTTTGTGGCATGTTTCAATTTTTTGTGTTTTATCAAACCATGTAGGATTTAAGCTTGTGTAATTATTGATTGTTGTTCAAAGTACAAATTGATTATGTTACTAACATGCTCTCTGATTGTCCGATCAAGGGTCGGGTTCCTGAACTCTTCTTTCATGGCATCATCCAACCCTCTTGAACAATTTGCAGCCATTCCAACGTCATTGAAGCTCCCAATTACTCTTGAGAAATTAGAGGGTACATGATCCTGTGATGGCTAGACATGATCTATCCCTGCATAAGTTAATTGAATTTTGAAATTGTTTAGTTCTTTGACCAAAAAAGAGACTTTTACATTGTTCAATTTCATTGCCTTTCAATTAAAAATAAGTGAATTAAAAAATTAAACAAATGCAGTATGCAAGAAGATTTGTTTTTAAAGCACCAAAATTAAATGTTGTTGCAATAAAATCTTCCTTAAGGAAATATGATAAGATGGTGTATAAATTACAAAGAGTTTTGCATCATTTAGAAGATCAAAATGATTATCATCATGGTGTCTTATGCATATAATTTGCACTTACGTGAGTTTGTATTTGATGCAACCTATGACACCCATTGCACAAACTTTAATATAAAATCCATTGGTACACAAGTTACGTTGACATAGAATGGACAATCTTTGTGTATGCTTGCAATCAATTCTCTTTTCGTAAAAAATAATAACTTCATATAAGCATGCTAGCAAAAAATATAACTTCATAAACTATAATATTTTGATGAAATAATGATAATTGTTTAATATCTCCATGACAATTTTAATCATAGATGCACATTTTATTTTACTTATCATATTGCAATTGTTTGTTAAACAATTAGCAAATAAATACAAGCTCAAGAATACCATTTTATTTTACTTATTATATTGCCATTGTTAGTTAAAAAAATAGCAAATAAATTATACAAGCTTGAATAACATTTTATTTTAAGTTTATCATATTGTCATTGTTTGTTAACAAATTAACAAATAAATACAAGCTTGAATAACACTTTATTTTACTTATCATTTTTTCATTGTTTGTTTAAAAAATAACAAATATTATACAAGCTTGAATATTCTCTAAATGTATTGATTTTCATATCTTTACAACAATCTCTTACATCTCATATTCAAGGCTAATGAATTCTTGAATTTGTCATAGTTGTTTATTTTCTTTTAGATCATCATTGTCATCAATGCTTAAAGCCATATGATTCCTAGTCATTTGTACATGATTATTGACGATTTCTTAAGTTCAATCAAGTGTGTCACTTGTAAGTTAGTTTGTCGCCAAAAATATCAATAAATTTAAACATGCAATACGTTCAATTAAAAACATTTTTTTATAAATTATTCATGATCTTATTTAGAGTGTACAAATCATTGAACCAAATTCTACAAAGGCTTTCCATTTATTCTACATATACTATATTTCATTAATCATTGTACACGCAACTATTGAAGTTATGTGAGTTGTTATGAACAATTAGTTTCTATATTAAATACAAATTGTAATGTTAATTATCATCATTATAGGAGGTCTATGGAAATGTTTTTGTATGTTCAATAATATGAGTGATAACCAATTTTTTTTAATTAAATTTGAAAAATTTAAATAATTTTCACAAATGCACAATATGAAATATCAACATTGCACATACACTATGTAATGTGTAACATAGAACATGTAATGTGTAACATAAAACATGAAATATTAGTATGTAATATGATATATATAAATTATGAATTTGAACACTACGAAAATGAATATATGAATATGAAATTAAAATCATATTAAAATCGTTGAAATAAGAGATAAGGCTATTTGAAAGGATGAGGAAAATAAGTGAAATGTTAAGAGGAGAAGATGCAAGGAAACCTATGATGATGAAATCAACTCCTATTGAGAACAATATTTGTAATTTTTAACATACAAATTATATATATGTGAGGCTATATTATCAAATTATAATTCATTTACATGTGAGGCTATATTATCAAATTATAAAATTCATTTGTATGTGAGGTTATGTGAGGCTAATGGATATATGCATATTCATTTAGAAATAGATATTATGCACTATAATTATATATATTCATCAACCATTCTCCAATTTCATTGGACAACTAGTTACTCATACTATAATACACTTACTTTGTATATATGTAATTTAGTGTAGTGGTTAAACAATTTTTCCAATTCTTTCACAACACATACCATTCTTTCACATGTACATAAGTGGTTTTAGAAGGTTGTATATATACATGCACATACAATGCATATAATTTTATGAATTAATTACAAAATTACAATTACAAAATTACAATTAAATTCTAAACCATTTAACATGTATATATATAAAAATTATGAACTAGAACACTATGAAATTGAATATATGAATATGCAATATGAAACCATATGAATATATGAATATGAAGTTATATGAACTAGATCAGTGTGAAAATAAAATTATATATATATATGAATATGAAATTACATAGCTTTTAAATCATACCAATATTGTTAGCAATGGCATTTGATTCTCCCATCATAGGTTGATTTTCAACTTCTTCTCCTCTCAAGATTTCTCTTTTTTTCCTCTTTCTATCTCTATCTTTCTCTCTTATTTCTTTGGTGTTGCTTTGATTCCGACTAGATATTTTACTTCGAGGTTTCTTGCTTCCCATTGTGAACACAAACATGTTAATCAATTGTGAAGGATACAATTAGTAACATGTTTATGTTTTATGTTTTATATTTATATAGAATTCCTTTAGGAATTTGGGTGGGAAATGTGGTTGCGAAGGTAGTTGGAATGGCATTAATCCCATCAATGCCTAAGTTCATTCCTGGGTATTTTTGTTAAGGATTTTAACAAAAACAAGAACTCGATCAAGGGTTTAAGAAATATCTCGACTGAGGTTATAACAGTAGCTCGATTGAGCAGCTATTAAAACCTCAATCGAGGGATTTGAATACCTCAATCGAGGGCCAGAAAAATAGAGAATTATCCCTCTTATAGGAAAATCAATGTTTCTCTGTGTCTTCCAGGGGTGTAAACCTTGCCATTCATGGCACATAAATGAGTGGAGTTTGTACTGATAGATTCATCACCGAATACTCTATAGATTGAGGTATCATGCATGCGTTTTGGAATTCATATGTTTTTTTTTTTAATTCGTTCCAAAAATTACAGTTAGAAAACGTGACAACAACTTCGAAGCATCTCAAAGAAAAATCCGCAGGGGAAAAAAATACACATCCAAAAATTTCTTAAAAATGTATAGGCCACACATCAGCATGCCCTCTTCAAAGGTGTATCTTTGGTTTTTCAAATTTTGAAAACAGTGAAAAAAAAGATGGGATGGACACACATGTGTATACAATGNTATATATATATATATATAAAATTATTAATGCAATATTGAATTATTGGGATGGGACACGAGCCAATTATTAACTTCTTCAAATATTTAAGGTCACACAGTTCATTAAATGTGAAATTTCACACATTAAAGGACATCGAAATATTTAAAAAAAATACCATTAGGAAGAAAACATAATATTATACAATTTGTTTGTTTACTACAAGTCGAAATTCACATGGCATATATGTGTTTCGAGGGCTTGTATCTAGCACATGAGTAAAAAATAAAGTTTTCATCACCAAATTTGGCCAAAAAGTGTTACCCACCAAGTCATGGAATCACCCAGAAAGGCAGGGGATCCTACTGTCTCCACCATAGTTGAAGGGCCCTCTCTCTCAGACTGGTAAAAAGAGCAGGGACAAAACTAGAGGGTAAGTGTAATCTTTAGATCCTGAATCCAAGAGAATGACTAGAAGTATGACATCTAAAAATCCCAGGCCTAATAATCCTTCTCCTGAATTTCAAATGAAGCTCCGTATTGATACAGATAATGAGATAGAAGGAGATTCCTCGGCTGCTGCAAAAGATCTAGTAAATTTGAAGGAGGCTATACCTCTAGGTTATTCACAACCCAATTCACCTCCACAGAATTCTACGGGACTAGATAGACCCAAGATGATTTCTCCTCAATTTTTTTTAAAATTACAAGCAAATAATATACAATTGAAAGAGGAGTTGCATGAATGCAAGGTGTTGGATCGACTCCTTAAAAGTGAGAACACTACATTGAAGGGCCTCCTTTCTCAATATCAGACTAAGGAATCAGACATGTGTGCACAGGTGGATAAGTTTCATTCTCAAGCCCATCTAGTAAGTTATGAAAATAGAAAGCTTCAATCCAGACTTAATCAAAGGTATCATGAGGCTCATATACTTTTCAATGAAAATAGATCTCTTAGGGAGAAGCTTCAAAAAACATGTCAGGAAACAAAGGATAATCCAGATGACTTACAGAGTTGAATTTTCCTTCTTTTTGTATAAAGGAACTATTTCTTGCATGAGGACATGCAAGACTTTGGGTTTGGGGGAATGTTAGGCCTCAAATTTGATTAAATTTTGAACCTTTGTTATCCTTTTGACATTCCTATGATCATCATGTATGAATAAATTTGATCCAAACCTTGTCCTAATCGATATTTTAAGGCCTAAAACTTTTCTTTAAGTATTCTCTTGTTTTTAATTGGTTTTAAAGATTTTTTAATGCAAAAATATCATTTATAATTAAAACTATGGATTCATGTACCAACGTTGTTTTTCCAGAACCAATGCAACAATAAATGGGATGATCCTAGGTTGATGGATTCGTGGAAATATTCAAAGAAAAGGGTACTAAGAAGAGTGGTCAGCACATGCCCTGTTTTGAGCAAACAACGATACATTAATTTATTGCCTTATCTCATGACACTTCATGTCATGAGATTAAGGAAATCAAAGAAATCTGTTATCTTCTGCAATAAAAGCACAGATTGTTGAAAATACTTGAATAAAAGATTTTCTATTTCAAGCCTGCTTTGATATCAACATAGATTATGTAATACATTATATCGTTATCTCAGAACTTGTTCGTTATAGACAGAAGATCGAATTCTGAGTATAAAAAGGTACAAGTTCTAACAAGAAGGGGGTGGGGGAATAAATTATGGATAGTGTAGAGAACAAAGCATGATCCATCTAGAAGAATGTAATAGATTGTTTGTTGATGGAATAAAATAGAAACACATTGCTTCTTTTGGTTCTTATATATCTGGTTGGTCACAATGATAATTTATTGGCATGGGATGATTAGTTAATATTAAAATTATCAATGAAACTTGGATGGGAAGGGCCCCCTACCTAGGATTACAGTGCATTGTAAGATATGGTAGAAGAGTACTATAGATTTATTTCAAAAGTTTTGATTGATTTATAGTAATTTTATTCCAGTTGTGCTTATGGTTCTTAAATTTTCATTTGATTACAACAGTTAAAGACTTGTGGATTCACGGTTGGAAGCCTGAGTGGTTTTATTTTTCCGAATCTAGTTTTCATTTCATAGCAGAGTGAGTTATGTGTTATTTTCAATTCATTTGGATGAAGTGATGAAGTTTTGAGATTATGAATATTTTTTATCAGTCTTTCATCGTTTCTATTTGAATAGCTACTTGACAGTCAATATTGGTTTTGAGTTTGACAAACACTTATAAGTAAGAGAAATATCATAATTTCTCACACATTAAACACACATGTCAAACAAGATTTATGAACTTAGATTTCACCTTTAGCATGTATATCTTACGCTAGGCTCCTTGCGATAGGCGTATCAACAAAGTAAGGCACTTAATGCATGTGCACAAAGATAATCAAGTCATATACATGTAACGTTTTAAAGAAATCCAAGACATTTAACTTTTACTATAAAAAGATAAATAACATTAAAAATAACCTAAGCACTGCCTTCGTGCTTGTCCACTAGCCCCTGTAAAAAACGATAAACTTACAGACACTTATAAATATGAGAAATATCATACTTTTTCACAAATTAAACACACATGTCAAACATTAATATTTATGAACTTAGATTTCAACTTTACCATGTATGTATTGCGTTGGCATGCTTGTTGTAGGCGTATTAAGAGAGTGAGGAACTGAATGCATGTGCACAAAAAATTAATCAAGTCATATGCATGTAACATTTTTCAAACGTTAACTATATTTAAATTGTACTAAAAATGATAAATATCATTAGAATGTATCTATGGATGTCATGTATCCAATAGACCTATCAGAAGTGCGTCTACCATGCTAAAAACCATTACCTATGCATTCCAAGATCTTAAAAAAGCATGTAAATGAATATTATCCATAAATTTTTTAAAAATGTCAAATTTAACATAAATAAATTCACATTTGTATTGACATTAAACATTTGAAATATGTAACCTATACTTAAACATGTTGAAGTTAACGGTCGAATGCACTTGATAGTGGATCCGTGGTGTGTCCAATACACCCATCTAAATGACGTCTATGAATTTCGATACCACTATGAACATGTCTAGATGTCTCTAGACGATCCATGTGTCCTTATTAAGAATAAAAAGGACTGGGATAACTCTATGAAATAATAAGACAATAATTGATATCAATAGTAACTCTATGTATCAACACTGTTGCTACAACAAGGTTAATGTGGGAATGAAAATAAGAAAACATGTAAGAAATGACCCCTTTAGGGACTGTCACCAATTTTTATAGCAATAAATTAGTTGTGTGTGACTAAATATCCCTTAGGGCATGTTGGATCAAGTATATATACCATATATTTCAACACTTAATTGTTAACTTGGTAAGGTAAACTTAGAGGCACTGATACAATATGTATAGGAATGGAGAAATACTATCTTGCTGACAAAAGTTTCAAATATTCACACTGTCTAGTTAAGAAAATGCTTATGTTGTTCTAATCATAATGAAGTTCTCAACATTCCATGTGAGAGAGTTTAGTTGAAACGAGATTTGACTACCATTACTTTAATCTTGTATTCCATCCACCAATTCAAACTTGTAGAAATTAATCCACCAGTTTCCCTTCTTAGCCATTATTTTATCATATCTATATTTGAGATATCATAAGCATGTGGAACAGAAAATGCCAAGTTTTCAACTCAATATAGAACCCATTGTTTCTAGATTCCACAAACTTAACGTGCTACCCTGTTATTAAACCAATTATTTCTTCTAGATGGAGGACTAGGAAAATTTCTAGCTATGAAATTATCCCAGGTGTCTTTATGGCCTTCTAATTCATCCATAATCAACAATTTAATTAACTCGTGATGAAACACATGAGGTTTAGGGTTTACAACTGACTTTTTCGCTATTTTACACATTTTTAAAAAAAAATTCCAAAGATAATAAGGAAATTTCATTTCCTTACCTTGCGCAAATTGTTGTAAGATACATATATGATAGGTGAAAGTCATATTGTACCGCCATTCACAAGTTAGTTATCTTTGGATAAAAATTGACGGTTTCTTCCATTCAACCTTAAGACAATCCCTTGAAACTCCTTTAGACCAATATGCATCATGATATGTTTTCTTCAAAAACCAATTCCACTCTATCATTGGCAATTTTTTCTTCTTAAACCATTTTTCTCTAGTTTGAGGAAATCATATAGCCTCAACAATTGTATTCTCAATAACCTCCATCATAATGTACTTGAATCAAGTGACCATGCAATCAAACCCTTGAGCAAATGAAAGTGAGATACTATTATTATGCCCATGAAATTTTCCAAATAACTTATGCTATCTTTGACTGCGGAGCATCTCTCGACAAGCATTGTACTCTGGTGTTGCCTCTAGATCTTGAATTGAACTTGGTTCATAACGACTAGCCACCATTTTGGATAACAAATGCAACTGAGTAAACTGCAAAAAAATGCTATCCAAGTAAATATCCAAGTAAATATGCAGAAAACTGCTATCCACAAATGATCTTTAAATTCAAGAAACATTCTGTTTAGAATATATTCCTGGCACCAATTATGCTAGTCAGGTACTGATCTGGTACTAGCTTGATCTTTTGGTCTTACTTTTGCGCTGAAAAAGTTCTATAATCCCTAGACAGTCTCTCCTTTAATGGATCAAATATAAAGACCTGATTTGTAAATAGTTCATCAACAAATGCAAGTCTTTACCCAAATAATATGCAAATAATCAATCTATAGACATTCCTACACCTCTTTTAACCAGAATTTAGAAATATGTTTACCAACGATAGGGCATAGGAAATGAGATTAACATAACAATATTTCTGCTGGCTTATAAAAACTTGGCATCCTGTTAAAAATATATATTTGAAATCCTTTCAGTGATTCAAAATGTGAAGTAGGAAATGATGGTATAGTAGGACAATGATGAATAAAGGAAATTTTTTAACAAAGATTAAATACAGAGGCTTGATCATAACATGTCTTTGGAAATAAGGGATAACCAAAATGAGGAATATTTAGATAGGCTTGAAATGGTTTAGATACATCAATATACTTTCCCATGATTTTCTTCTTGTATTTAATTAAGTCAAGAGTTAAAAATGCATACCTCAATGTTGATGTTTACCTTTACTAGTGGACTGAAGTGGAGACCACTTCTTCATGCTTTCTTTAAGAAACTAGATTAACTGCTTGAACCCTAGTATGTTGGTTGTAGAATCATTCATACACAAATGATAGTGTAGAACCTCTAGTAACCTTGGATCTGATCTTCATAGAGAAAAATGAGCTTTCAGTAGCCCTATTCTAAGGTGCCCTCTACCTAGCAACCCTAATCTCCTTTGACCATCCTTTAGCAGACCCTAAACAACCCACAACTGCCCTAGATTTTCCTATCCTCCTCAACCCTAATACATTCCTATAAAATAGAAGTACATTTTTTCACCCAAAAATATCAACTTGAAACTTGTTTTGGGAATTAAATACCACCACCATCCTTTGATGCTACTTATGGCATGTATAAGGAGAATGCGTAGGAAATGTAGGAGGAAAATAAAGCAAATAGGGTCATAGATAGGATTAGGGAGATTCATTTGAAGGTGAAGGAGTAGTGTGAGGAATTAAGAGAAGTAAAACATTTGTGATGACTAGCATATGGCTGACCACAAATTTTGTGTTGGAGATAAAGTTTGGTTCTATCTCTATACAAAGTAATTGTAGGGGCAACCAAGAAGTTGAAGTCGTCGAGAGACAAGCATTTGAAATCATTGCATAGGTTAATGAAAACATCCAAGCTAAGCTTACCTTCATGCATATGGATGTATTTAGTGGGAAATGTGTAAACTTGTGCTTGTAATGCCGCTGCGGTCTTAATTAAGTAATATGCACATTATTTCTTTGAATACTCTATTATAAGGTTTCATAATACCTTAGATAGCTAATATTTGGAGTGTAATCCTAAATTCCCCATAAAAATGGAGTGTTAGTCATATAGAATGACCATACTCTAGTCTCGTAAGTAGAAGAAAGGAAATCCTTTTGTGGAAAGATGAGATTTTAAAATTTTCAGAGATAAGATAACATAGTTTGATCCTTTTGCCATTTTTTCCCTCCTTTTTTCATTCATGGTCACTTCTGCCTAGAATAACTAGACCTAATATTTTAGTAGGTAGGCTACTCCTATTACTGCTGGCTTTTCAATTGGGATAAGATTCCTAGTAACTATTTTGGACCCATCTGAAACCTTTATCTTGCAAATTTCCCTTTTGAGAGTAGTCCATGCACTCTCCTTCACCTAATTTCTTCATTCCTTTGTTGTAGGTAAGGTGGGTAGATAGGTAGGATAGAACCCACTCCTTTTTGTTTCGTTCATTTAGCATGGTCCTATTTCTATTATGATACCATGGCTACTATGCAAAAACTCTTTAGAGTAGTGCCTTCCTGCTTATAGACAATGACCTTACATGTATGGATATCAATAAATGAGGGGGATTTATTAATTATAACCCACATACCACTCAAAATTATACTAAAATGTTGATGTGCTCAAGGCATTTCAAAAGATGGGTTAGCAGGATTTCTTCATCAAATTGAATGGATATAATGATGACATAACCTTATAATTTTCCATGAATATGAGGAAGGTCATTGAACAAGAATGCATGACACCGGTAAAGGGAGTGGTTATCACTCTAATTGAGGATGTTTTGAGCATAGTTATAGGTCTACCTGAAGGAAAAAACTAGAACAAATATGACAGAGAGCTACCAGTCTAGGAAAAAAGGAATTTCTTTAGATAATATGACACCTATGAAGAAAATAAGAATGGAGTTAAGCGAGAAATGACGAAATAAGAAAATAATTGAATTAAAAAAGAATAAACATGTTAATGCAGATCTGTTAAGATATACATGATATATAAATTTCAAAGAAATTCATCTATGTAACTAACTTACAGTAAATTAAGTTGTGGGTTATTCCAAAACCGATGTAAAAATTGAGAACTCTCTGCTTCTCAATGTAGCCTTCCACTCTTATCAGTTGCAAGTTCTATATGGAAAAGAGATGTGCGGTCATTTCCTAGGAGTTCGTGGGTCGCAAAATATGCTGACAGTGTTTTAGGAGCATCAAATAGATGCCCCAATGACTCTATTCCATTCAAGTGCCAAATTTACATAGGGTTTCAAAAGGGTTCAGGGATCACAAATAGAGTCGTCGACTAAAGTGAGAAGGTTCCAAAATCCTCATCGTCGAGGAGGGAAACCTTCGGGAAAGTCCCCTCATCGCCAAAGGGTCTTCTAACATAATATGTTGCCCCACCTCCTTCTCATTTCTATTGGTATCCTCCTCTTCAAAATACCCTCCCTTTGGTATAGATTCCCGTTCAGTTCCCGTTCGAGTGTTAGTGCCCATTCATAATAATAATTCTATGTATCAGTTCCCGTTCATAATAAGAATGATATGTATCCGTGCTCGTTTGAGAGTCACTTTGAGATCCATCAACTGATTCATTAAAGATGCGTAGTTATATGTTGCCTTAACAAGCATTGGTCGTAGGTAGTGAGAAAAACTTGGTAATCCCACTTAGGCTCAAATAACTGATGGGTGGGTCTACAGTATTTCAGAAGTGTGTTTGACGCGTGCCCCTCCCAGGGTTTCAATAAAGACAAACACAAAATCGCAGGGCCAGTCTATGGTTTATATAACAAATACACTCTTGGGTGAGAGTTGAAAAGGAATCTAAACTCACGATTGAGAGATCTGTTCAAGAGTTTCATACGAATAATTTGGCCATACTCTCAGATAAGAAACTTAATTATTCTTGGCCGAAAAATTGTTTAAACATAACTAAACTATCGGCTTAGAAAATGTTAACCATAGTTAAATTCTTGCTCGAAAACTATTACAATTCTCGGCCAAGAAAATATGTTGACTTTTTTTCTCGGCCGAGGAATTGGAGATTATACCAAAAATCACCCCATTCTCAAAAACTTGTATTGCAACTTCGCGTTTTCACCCTGAATGATCTAGACTACTCAAGGCCTTCCCTATTTGTTTGAGGTTCTCATCAAAGTGGGTTGAAGGGAAAATGTTGGAAAACTAAAAACTATAAATAGTGAAATTTGACCTCTATGTCATTTTTTTAGAAATGGGTAGATGAATCTAGCAAAAAAACATGTCCACCATATAAAATCTTTGCAAAATAATTACATATCTCTTTGTTTTAGATATTTTTTTAGTTCATACATGTAACATAGAAAATGAGTTATGAGATATTTTCTCTCACCCAAGATTCATTGGTGAAAATAAATTTTAAACTTGATTAACAATACTTTACTTTTCATGCATGCCAATTAAAAAATACCAAGCCTAATCTACATATTTAGATTATATATATATTTTTAAATTTTTTAAACTTTTAAAACTTATAATAATAATAATATAATAATAATAATAAGGTTATGGAAAAAACAAACACCAAATTTGTGTATGAGATCTCTATTTTTTATAAGAAAGGGACCATTTGTTTGTAATAAAATGACCCCTTCACTTAAAGATTTGGCTATTAAAATTTATAAATGTGCATAATTCTATCCCTTCTAAATTTGAACCTGTGAATATGTGCCTCTCATGCCATATAAAAAACAAAAACAAAACAAAATTATTTTGTTTTCTTTAATTCGTTTTTTTTAAATGGTTCACTACAAGAAAATACCTAACCAAATGTAAACATAAATGAAACTGAGATTTTTAATTTTTTAAATTATAATAAAAAGTAGCTACAAATTAGTGAACAAATATGTGCACAAATGACTCTTTGCCATCTAAACATGACCCCCCAAAAAACTAAACTAAATATATGTTGAATAAAACTAACCCATTAAAAAGTTGACATTTATTTATTATTATATAAATAACAAACCAACCCAATCAAAATTGACATTTGTACATAAATAAATTATCTTAACTTCAATATATGACAAAATGAATAGTTCCTTCATTAAAGACATTATTTTTGGCAAGTCATGAATTGCCACTATGATTTTTAAACAAGTTGACATTCGTAATCAATTATGAAAATAAAGTTGACACAAATATCCATATATCATGTTAAATGATTTCATTATATTTTATTTATTTTTAAAATATAAAATTCAATTATATATCTTCGTTTTAAAATTAATTTTTCATTTCCATAATTATAAAATAAAGATGGACACCAATATCCATATATCATGTTTCATGATTTTATAATATTTTAATTTAAAAAAATATAAAATTCATTTATTAATTTTAAAATATAAAATTCAATCATATTTTATTAATTTTAAAATATAAAATTCAATCATATTTTAATATTTTTAAAATATAAAATTCAATCATATATCTTCGTTTTAAAATTAATTTTTCATTTCCATAATTATAAAATAAAGATGGACACCAATATCCATATATCATGTTCCATGATTTTATAATATTTTAATCTAAAAAAAATATAAAATTCATTTATTAATTTTAATTTTGAAAATCAAAATT
The DNA here is from genome assembly GCA_001517045.1 of Pseudotsuga menziesii. NCBI lineage: Eukaryota > Viridiplantae > Streptophyta > Pinopsida > Pinales > Pinaceae > Pseudotsuga > Pseudotsuga menziesii. The sequence goes on along the minus strand of LPNX011018093.1, from coordinate 92,280 downwards.
TTATTATTATAAAATATTATTGATATGCTTTTCATCTATCTTCGTATATATATATATTTTTTTCTTTAGATCAATCATACTTGGTCTTAAGAAGAATCTTATGAATCTATCTATTTTCATATATATATATATATTTTCTTTACATCATGATATCAATCATACTGAATCATACTGGATCGTAAGAAGAATCTTATGAATCTTAAAAAGAATAGGAAGAAATTATTTAAATTATTGTAAAATTTTACTCTAAACTAAAAAGCTTACAAAATGTTTCATAATTTTGACATCTTAAAAGCATGCCTTTGATATAAATTAATTTAATTTAAACTACAGCTGTAGCAGGATATATTTCTTCTAACTTTATACAACCTATAATCTACTTGGACAAATCTTTCTACTTTGGCCATTGATGCTCGTCAATTCGGCCACCATCAATTGTTTGTCGTTTATGCCAGGATTGTACTGCTGCATTGCAGCAGCAATACAGTTCCCCATAATATATCTATTGTCTTATCATGGGCCATCCACAATTAAACGGAATCTTGGAAGTGTGTTGTTGACGTTATATTGTAATTAGTGCTTAATTTCTCCTTTAAAAAGTCTATCGATTATATATCAGGCAAATAAATTTGTTTTGTTGGGATGGCACAATAGATTTATCAGCTTAAAAGCTACACAGCCAGATTAAGTAGTTCTGCTGGATCAGAGCTACCAGCTCAAACGCTATTCAGAGCTTTTGAATAAAAATTTTGAACTGTAATCCTTTTATCTGATTAAAAAAAAGGTCCGCAATGGAAAAGGGAAGTAAGAAACTGCCCTTCGTTTCTTTAGTTATTATCTTTTCAATTCTATATCTCCTTGGCCAATGGGAATCACTGAATACATTTCTTTATCGGACTAGTTTTGTCAAAACAAGAGGCAACAATTTTGTCTTGGATGGATGTCCTCTGTACGTGAATGGATTCAACTCATATTGGCTGATGGGTGTAGCAACAAACCCTAAAGATAGACAGAAGGTTACCTTTGTTTTTCAACAAGCTGCAGTTCATGGTCTGACTGTAGCTCGTACATGGGCTTTCAACGATGGCAACACATCCAGAGCATTGCAAAGGACTCCTGGTTTATATGATGAACAAGTCTTTCAGGTTGGCACATATACCTTTTTATTTGCGTGCTTTGTTAGTTATTTATTTATACCCTTTAGTTGATTGGTTTATATCAGTAATATGCTTGCTTGTTCGGTCTTCTTTCCTCTTCTCTTCTTTGTGAGTAACAGGGAGATTTCTTCCTCTCTTTTCTGTGTTGTGTTATTTCCTTTTACTAAGTCAATCATCATGTTATTGAATATTTTTGTGTGTAAAACTATTTTGTTTGTAAAACTAGCATACCCACAAAGTTTGTGGCTGGCACTTTCATAAAGATCAAATGAGATAGTTATGAAATGGAAGATAGTTTGAAAATATATTTTTATTTTTCATATTCTTCTAGTTAAAGTGGTTCAACTGTGAGTTATGTGTGCCTAGATACAAATTATCATTATTGTTATCCATTTATCTATTATGAGTTATTTTTTATATTATTTTTATTTTTATCTCACATTTTTCTAATTATCTACCATATAGTGTTGGTTATCCATTCATAAGCTATGAGTTATCCATGCATTGTTACCAGTTATCCATTCATCCATGCATTGCTACTAGTTATCCAATCCATTCATCAGCTAGCTACTAATTATCTTGTATGAGGTGAGTATGCCTTCCATATAAAAAATGTGTTGCAAGAACAATATATACTAATTTCTTAATTTCTTATATATATACTAATTTCTTAATTTCTTATAGATTGATTGTAAGGTAAGTATATTTGCTTTACTCATTGATTGATTGTAGTGTGAATATGCTTGTATTACTTTCTTTCTCTCTTATTACATGAAATGTGTTTAGTTATGTAGAATGTGATGACTATCCTTATCTTGACTCTGCTCTTTCATTGGATAGAAAGAATCACTAATCAAGATAAACTGAAGTATGATAAATTGGTTTCAACGCTGTTGTGTTTTTTTGGTATCATATTATATTTTCCATTGATTTGATTGTAAGATGAATATGCTTATTTGGTTATGTGAATATTTGTAAAATAACTTTGCTCAGTAGTAAACATGGTTTCTATTACTAAAAATCTTGTCCACTATCTTATTTTTAGTTTTTAATTTTTAAGGATCTTTAAGATCTCCTCCACTCACTCTCTTATGATCTGTATATACAGGGCTTGGATTTCGCTCTCATATTTTTAGTTTTTAATGATCTTAATGATCTCCTCCACTCTCTTATTTTTAGTTTTTAATTATCTTTATGCTCTGCATATTCAGGGCTTGGATTTCGTAGTCTCCCACGCTAAAGTTTATGGCATCAGGCTCATACTGAGCTTCGTAAACAACTTCAAAGATTATGGAGGAAAAGCACAATATGTTCAATGGGGACGCAATGCAGGGATAAATATAAGTTCTGATGATGATTTCTACACCAATCCCACTGTGAAAGGTTACTACAAGAACCATGTCAAGAATGTATTGACAAGAGTGAATAGTATCACTGGAATTGCTTACAAAGACGACCCAACAATATTTTCATGGGAGCTCATCAATGAGCCCCGTTGCCAAAGTGATCCTTCCGGAAGGATTTTGCAGGTCGAAATATAAATTTATACGTTCAATGTAATTCGTTAAATGTTTTTCGTACCATAATCTTAAACTATATGCCTACAGGGATGGATAAAGGAAATGGCCACCTACGTGAAATCAATTGATAGCAACCACCTTCTTGAAGTAGGCATGGAAGGATTCTATGGCGAGTCGACCCCTGAAAGAAAGCAATTCAATTATCCAGCCGGTCAGGAATTCGGAACAGATTTCATCACTCACAATCAAATTCCAGGGATTGATTTTGCAACAGTTCATGCCTACCCGGATATTTGGTATTGAATCTGCCTATATTTGGTATTGAATCTGCCTATATTGTATCTATATATGAATAAATCAACTAGTGTATCTATATATGAATCAATGAACTAATGCTCTAGAACCTGACATGCCTTATTACGCTCCTGCGTCAATAGGTTGGATGGATCAGATGAAAATGTACAGCTTTCCTTCTTGAATAAATGGATGCAAACCCATTTGGAAGACGTGGAAAGAGTCGTGAAGAAACCAATACTGTTTGCTGAATTTGGGCAATCGTATAAAAACCCAGGTTATAGCACGGCTAAGAGGGACATGTTTTACAATACTGTCTACAACAACATTTACAGCGCTGTGAGCACTGGAAAAGCAGGAGGAGGAGCTCTATTCTGGCAGTTGATGGCAGAAGGGATGGAATCCTTTGCAGATGGCTATGATATTGTCTTGTCCCAAAATCCATCCATATCAGTTATTGTATTTTCTCATTCCCATCGAATGTCTGTGCTAAATGCCACTCTCTCTAAGGTACGAAAGGAGCCTTTCGAAAGTTCGTAAACATACTTGATATCTTTCCTAACTTGTACATTTTAATTAGTAACTATCACAGTGCTTGAATTTGTGGCCACTTTAGCTGTAATCACCACTTTTTTAATGTATCAATTACATGTTCTGTGTATCATATACATATTATTACTGGCCTTTTTCTACTTTGTTGTAAATTATGAACTAAGAATTATTTGATAAAAAAATATTATAAACTTTTTATTCATATAAAAAGACAAAGAATCATAAGTTTTCTCTACCATACCTAACTTACAAAACTTGTTCTTTCAACAAAGTTTAATAACATCTAAGAGATATCTTCATCCTCTACTCAAAAGTTTGATGAAAAATGAAACTTAATAACATCTAAGAAGTTTTCTCTATCATACCTAATTTACATCTAAGAGATATCTTTATCCACTAGTCAAAAGTTTGATGAACAATGAAATTAAGTGGAAGTTCATCCACTAGTCAAAAGTTTGATGAAAAATGAAATTCAATAATAAGTTTGATGAAAAAATGAAATTCAACAAGGAAACCATTTATTATATATATTTTATATAACTGTTATTTAAAATTTGAAGCTATATTTATAAATTATTTTTATAGCTGTCTCATCTTCTTGCAGTCCTGAAGAAACATACTTGCTAACTACTTAAATTTTAGATTGAAGAAACATACTTGCTAACCACTTAAATTTGAAAATATAACTTGCAATCTAGAAAAAACATACTTGTTAATCCACTTAAATTTGAAAATATAAATACCTAATAAAATTAGAAGTTTTAAATCATTAAAATATAAATTTGAGAAAAAAAATAATGATTTTTCTTAAGAATTATAATGTTACTAAGAGTTTTATAATAATAATTAGTTTTTTTATTATAATAATAAATAAATAATTATTATTGTTTAAATTAATTTAATATATATATTTGCTTATTATTATTAAAATACTAATAAATTTAATCCAATGTTTCAAACTTTCTAATATTCACATAGATGTATTTTAATTAAAAATAAATCATGTATTAAGTTTAAATTTATAGATCTATTTTAATTAATTAAAAATCTATCATACTTTATGCATCAAATTCCTTTATATATCATATATTTTATATTTAAAAAACTTTAAATAAATTATTCATTTTTCTTTGATTAGTTGTCTTATCTATCCGTCTTTAAAAAACTTTAAATCAAATTATTAATTTTCAATTGATTAGTACCATATCTATCTCTTTTTTAAGTCAAATTATTCATTTTCAATTGATTAGTACCATATCTATCTAGGATGGATATAGGACAATCTATCTTCAATAGTAAGTAAGAAGCATTCTATAAAGTATTAATGTTAGTTTTGTATATATATAATTTTATAAATTATAAATTAAAAAAAATATAATATAATATATTTTTATTTAGTTGATAGTTTATATTATTTAAAAACAATAACATGTTAAATTTATGCTTACTAAGTAAAAAATGAATTATACATCTTCCTCCTCTTGAAAAGTAAAAATGCTCTTGACCCAATTATGTTGGAATCTAGAAAGAGCTTCAACCCAATTAGAAGCTCCTTTAAGAAAAAGAGAGTTTATTTTCTCAAATTTGTAGTAGACATAAAATTGGGTAATTTATTGAAGACAAAATACAATTGTTTATTAGCTTAATATTAAAGAACAATTTTGCTTGTAAAGTAGATGAATGGCTTTGCAATACCTCTCATATAGTGAAAAATTGTTACAATAACGACTAATATCCCTCCTCTTAATGGATTTGAATTTGAAAATGTTTTCAACTTGATTTAACACCAAGGTTTGCAAGGGTGTCCAATATAAGGATTCCATTGTATTCTAGGTGATAACATATTGAATCCTTAAGGAGAGGAAGGTTTCACTCAAATAGTTGTCTTAATATTTAAGATACTATGCGAAGGAGGTTTATACAACATGGTGGTTGTGACTAATATTTAATATTTTTTAACTATGAAATTCCCAAACGTTGCAACTCACAATAAATATTTTTTTGAATGTGAATGTCCAGAATCTGATTTGTGTTTTTGAATTGAGGGACCATCAAACAATTTCGTTTTTGTAATTGCAGTAGTCGGTCTGGCTTAGGAAATATTTAGAAATTCGTAATTGTTATGTGCATGTGTGTATTCCTCGGATTCTGTTACGTTTTGTTAATCCCAGAACTGAGATCACTGTGTGTACATCCTCATTTGACATCTGAATTGATTTGGCTAATGGAAATGGAGTCTGGAATTGCTTGATAAACCTAGTGTGTGAAGGAACCTGACGGACCAATCTGGAGGGATGGTTTTCTTCTTTGCATACCCTGAATAGCACTGGAAGGGAAGGCATGGCCCGAGGGTCTTTGTAGCAGATAAGGGGATTCTTCCTTGTGTTGGGTGTGCAATTTTTAGAATTCAGGATAGATCCGGTGTAGGTGTCCATAGCTCTAGGATTGAGCTCACTAGCTTGGCAGTCAGTCTTTCCACCTCCTTGGTAGCCTAATAAACCCAACTGGAAGGATGGCTTGGTAGGTAGCCTCATAAACCCATATGTTGGATTGGCTATGTCTCATGTGAATTTTGTCTAAGTGTAAATCATTGTCTGTGTAATCTTGATAAACATAACTGGAAGGATGGCTCTGCTTGGCTGGTAGCCTGATAAACCTATCTGTTGGTTTGGCTGTGACTTGTATAAAATTTGGCTATGTGTAAATCACTTCCTATGTAATCCTGATAAAGCCAACTGTGTTTTCTTGGCTGATTTTTATTGTATCCTTGGCTATGGGGAAGTCTGCTAGTGTTCCTTATTCCTTGGGGAAATCATGCCCAGCTCGGGGGTGTTAGTGTTACGGAGATATTGATGAGCACATTGGCCTATGGTTGGGTGGAACGTTGCAGCGACATAGATGGTTGCCGGACAAGATTCTGATAAAGCTAAGCATCTCTTGTGTTTCAATCCTTGCAACTGTACTTGTCTATAAATTAATATGAAATGATGAATGCTTGAATGAAATGTGTTGTGTTTTAGCTGTAAATTCCATGAATGATGCATCTATGTGTGTAATTACTTCAATGAATTTTCTAAGTTGTTCTGAAGTTAGATCGATCGGATTGGTGATGGCTTGGATGTTGGAAATCATTTTTATACTTAGAAATTTTCATGAACAGATTGAATTTCCACAGATTTTCCCTTCTGCAACTTGCAGGATGCAAGATGCAAAAATGTCGTTTCACGAAATCTATTTTCCACAATTTGTGGGATGCAGAAATGACTATGGTAAATCTTGATTTCCACAACCTTGATCCTCGCAATGGCCATTCCGCATGTGGGATGCGGCATGCAGGATGCGGGGTGCGAGAGTGAAATTTTGACATGTTTTCGATTCTGCAAGTGAAGCTCTCCACACCATTGATTTTCTATGGGATGATCTCCACCGTTTGATATCTCTACCTTGGGGAAAATAACAAGTTATACATGGTTTGGATCATAATGTTAGTAGGAGAAATTCTTGCTTGTGTAGATCTTAGCAGAATAAAAAAAAAGAATTGGGAATCATCATACGAATGTAGAATCATATATGGGTGACTTAGGTAGAAGAGTTGGGTCGTGTTCTTTCCTTTGGGGTGGGAGGGGATGTGACAGTGTGGTATCAGAGCTGTTGGTTGCAGCGTTGGGCCTGGATGGGCCAGGAAGAAAAGTGGTTATAGTATTGGTCCTCGATGGTCTGAGTTGGACAATTACAAAGCTATTGATTAATAGTTCTAATGTATTGTTGGTTGCATATAAAGAAAAACTGCCATGGGTAGTGGGTAAGTGATCTTGGTTTTTATTATATCTAACAGTTTTGTTATCTAACACATTTTAATTACAGTCACCTTCAGAAAGGGAAGTGCGATTCTGAATAGTTGGTTTGTTCATGAGGATAGACGATATGAATGATTATGCACGGGACCCCAATGCGCATGAGGAAGATGCTATGGGGGAAACTGTTAGAATTGGAAATGTTGAGACAGAGTCTAATGGGAGGAGGTTTCAAGATACTCTGCTAGACTTTGCAACCACCATGAGAAATCTTAGGGTGGAGATATAGAGCTACAGAGCAAACAACAAAAGACTGATTAAGGCTTAGGAGGAGCAAAATCAGCTGAATGCAACCATATTGCATAGTTTGACAGAAATTCAGAGAAAGATGAACTCTGGGGACTGGACAGTAAAGCCAAAAGGAAGTAAGAACACTGCTAGAGGAAGAAATCGATCTCCTAGTGGGTCGTCTGAATCTGAAAAATCCACTGATGGTTCAAGTTTTTCCTCTCATGAGAATAAAAGGAAGAGATCTCCTAGTGGGTCATCTGACCCTGAAAGATACACTGAAGATTTAGGCTCTTCATCTCACAGGGGTAGGAGGAATAGGTGTTACCAGAACCGCTCATGAGATGAATTCAAGAAGGAAAAGCTGCCTGCCTTCAATGGTGAGGTAAAAGTTGGTCAAGAAGCTGAAGCTTGGCTTCAGGGAATAAGAAAATATTTCCAAGTCCAAGATTATTTTGGAAATATGAAAGCTCGAGTAGCCATTTTCAATGTGATAGGAAGAGTGTCTATTTGGTGGGAACACTTCAGGAAAGTAAAGAAGATAAATGAAAGGAAGATTGTTTGGAAACAGTTCTAGAAATATTTCAAGCAGAAGTACCTCTATGACCGGTACTATGATGATAAAATAAAATAATTCCATGAGCTGAGATTGGGACAGTAGCCCATGGAGGAATATACAAAACATTTCTTGGAACTGTTGAGGTATGTTAGGTATATTGAAGATGAGAAGGTAAAAATACAGTTCTTTCTGGGTGAACTACCTCAGTCCTACAAAGACCGAATTGAGTTCTATGAACCCAGAACTATGTAAGAGGTGATAAGAAAAGATAAGTATTGCTACGTGCAAAGCAAGAGAAAACCTGACTACCAGAAGGCGTGAAAGAACATGATGAATGAGAAGTCTAATGAGAGGAAGAGAGGTTTCAAACCTCCTAACTTTTGGAATTAGCAGAAGCAACCATTCCAAGATGAGAAGTAGCCAACCAAAGTAATGGGAGAAAAGCCAAGAGAATTGCAGCAGAACAGAGAACCACTTCAATGCTGGAAATGTCGAGGACCCCACATACACCGAAACTATCCACTAGAGAATGAGAATACAAGGTAAACATACAATATTTAGGAGGCAGAAACAGTGGGACAAGTAGCAAGGGTCGTACCTAGAATTTATGTAGCACTGGAAGACCGCTAGGCAGATCACTAGTCAACGGTAGTTGAAGTTGCAAATAGTATTGTTGAGCAATCTATTTCTATTTTTATTGACCCTGGTTCCACTCATAGTTATATTGCTCCTAGAGTAGTGGAGGTTTGTGCTCTTAGGAAATAAAAGCATAGAAAGTCATGGTTAGTTCAGCTAACCACTGGAACTAAGCGAAAAGTTAATGAAGTGGTGGAGAAATGTCCACTGGTGATAAATGGACTAAGCACTTGCATAGATATGAATGTTCTACCACTCGGTTCCTATGATGTTCTCATTGGAATGGATTGGTTGGAAGCTCACAGGGTGAAGCTTGACTATTATAACAAGACTTTGGAATGCATGGATGAAGAAGGGAACCCAATAATTGTAAGAGGCATACCAAAGGTAATTTCTGTAAGACATATTTCAGCAATGCAATTGAAGAAGTTTTGTAGAAAAGGTTGTTAGCTGTATGCATCCCATATTGAGGAGGCATCAAAGAATGAAAATCTCAAGTTGGAAGACTATCACGTGTTGCAAGAATTCAAAGATGTTTTTCCTGATGAGATTCCAGGGATTCCTCCAAAGGGAGACATTGATTTCACGATTGAGCTTGTGCCAAGAGCAACACCAGTGTCCAAAGCGCCTTGCAGAATGAGTACACCAGAAACGTTAGAGCTGAAGATGCAGTTGCAAGAATTGTTGGAGAAAAAGTATATGAGGATGAGTATGTCTCCTTGAGGAGCATCGGTTCTGTTCATCGAGAAGAAAAGATGGTACACTCATATTGTGTATTCATTACATGCAGCTGAACAAATTCATGGTGAAGAAAAAATATCCCTTGCCAAGAATTGATGACCTCTTTAATCAAATGAAAGGAGAAAAGGTATTTTCCAAGATTGACTTGAGGTATGGTTACCATCAAGTAGGAATCAAGGATGAATAAATTCATAAGTCAACCTTCAGAATAAGGTATGGACATTATGAGTTTGTAGTGGTACCATTTGGTCTGACAAATGCACCAACAACATTTATGTGCCTTATGAATAGTGTCTTTAGTAGGTATTTGGACAAATTCGTTCTTCTTTTCCTTGATGACATTCTTGTTTATTCTAAGAATGAAGAAGATAATGAAGAAAATTTGTGACTAACATTGAAATTGCTCAAAGAACATCAACTATATGCAAAGCTAAGCAAGTGTGACTTCTATAAGGATATAATTCAGTACTTGGGTCACATTATTTCAGAAGAGGGTATATCCATGGACCCTGACAATATTGAAGCTATCAAGAACTAGCTCACTCCAAAGAATGTGACAGAGGTAAGATATTTTATGGGGCTTGCAGGATACTACAGGAGATTCATTGAAGGATTCTCTAAGGTTACACATGTTATCAATTCTTTGCAAAGGAAGGGGATAAAGTTCGAATGGACCTCGAAGTGCGAAGAATTTTTCAGCGGTTGAGGTATCTTCTCACAAGTGCACCGGTCTTGAAAATTATAGACCCATAAAAAGATTTCGTAGTATGTACGGATGCACACGGTCAAGGACTTGGAGGAGTCCTTATGCAAGACAACCACATGATATGTTATGAATCTAGGAAGCTGAAGGAGCATGAAAAGAACTATTCCACACATGATCTGGAACTTGCAGCCATTGTAAATTCTCTCAAGATGTGGAGGTATTACTTGATGGGAAGAAAATTTGAGTTAAGGATAGACCACTGTGGTCTGAAATATTTGTTTGATCAACCTACTCTGAACGTTAAGCAAGATAGATGGTTGGAATTGTTATGTGAGTTTGATTTTGAAATCAAGCACATAAAAGGTAAGGAGAATAAGGTAGTCGATGCACTCAGCAAGAACGTACAAGAAATTCATGTGGCATATATTAGCATTTCCCAATTAGACTTGAGATAGCAAATTATTAACTGTAATGCTGAAGATGAAATGTATGCGTAGGTAAATGATAAATTGCAGCAGGAGAGTCGTGAAAATAAGTATGAAGGTTATAAGTTAGAAGAAGATGAAGTTGTTGCTTATAAAAATAGAATTTACATTCCCAATGTAGCATATTTGAGGAGGGTTGTTATGGATGAAATCCATCAAACTCCATATTCTGGTCACCCAGGATATCAGAAGACGATTGCTATAGGAAGAAAGCAATACTTTTGGCCAGGCATGAAAAATGACATGGATGTATATATTTTGATATGCATGAAGTGTCAGCAAGTGAAGGTTGAAAATCAACACCCAACAGGTTTGTTGCAGCCTTTGCTGGTTCCAAAATGGAAATGGGAAGTGATTTCCATGGACTTTATTATAGGATTTCCAATGACTTGGAGACAACATGATTCCATCATGGTTGTGGTGGACAAGTTTATGAAGTAAATGCATTTTATACCAGTAAATTCCATGCATAAGACTCATGATATTGCTAATATTTTCATGATTTTTTTTTTTAATTGCATGGATTGCCTAAGGAAATAGTCTTTGACATAGATGTTAAGTTCATTTCTAAATTTTGGAAAGGATTGTTTGCAAACTTGGGAACAAAATTGAATTTCAACATTACCTACCATCCTTAGACCGATGGATAGACCGAGAGAGTTAACCAAGTGTTGGAAGACATGCTTTTCATGTATGTGATGGACAAACCATCCAAGTGGGAAGACTATCCAGACCTGGTAGAGTTTGCTTATAATAATGGCCAACAAGCATCCTTGGGGATGAGTCCATACAAATATTTGTATGGCAAGAGGTGCAGAACACCAGTAACTTGGGATAACCAAGTGCACCGAGTTGTGATCGGTCCAGAATTGCTCAAGGAGATGGAGCAGGAAGTTGTAAAAATTAGACAGAATCTAAAGGTGGCCCGGGATAGACAGAAAAGTTATGCATATAAGCATAGGATGAACAGAGAGTTCAGTATTGAGGACCATGTTTACCTCAGGGTGAAGCCAAAGAAAAGTTCCTTGAATATTGGGAGTTGTGCCAAGCTGTCTCCTAGATATTTTGGTCATTTTGAAGTCCTTGAAAGAATAGGACCAGTTGCATATAGACTTGCATTTCCTGTTAGCACTAGGGCTTATAATGTCATTCATGTTTCCTTTCTTACGGAATATGTACATGATCCTAACCATGCAATAAATTGGGATGTGATATAGGTGGAACCAGAGGGAAAGTTCCAAATCAAGCCTATGCACATCCTCTCCAGGAATGCCACAATGATATATTTTAATTAATTAAAAATCTATCATACTTCGTGCATCAAATTACTTTATATATCATATATTTTATATTTAAGAAACTTTAAATAAATTATTCATTTTTCTTTCGGATTATTTGTCTTATCTATCCATCTTCAAAAAACTTTAAATAAAATTATTCATTTTCAATTGATTAGTACCTTATCTATCTAGGATGGATATAGGACAATCTATCTTCAAGTAAGAAGTATTCTATAAAGTATTAATGTTAGTTTTGTATATATATAATTTTATAAATTTTAAATTAAAATAAATGTAATATATTTTTATTTAGTTGATGGTTTATATTATTTAAAAAATAATAATATGTCAAGTTTATGCTTACTAAGTAAAAAATGAATTATACATCTTCCTTCTATTGAAAAGTAAAAATGGTCTTGACCCAATTATGTTGGAATGTAGAAAGAGCTTCAACCAATTAGAAGCTCCTTTAAGAAAAAGAGAGTTTATTTTCTCAAATTTGTAGTAGACATAAAATTGGGTAATTTATTGAAGACAAAATACAATTGTTTATTAGCTTAATATTAAAGAACAATTTTGCTTGTAAAGTAGATGAATGGGTTAGTAATACCTCTCATATAGTAAAAAATTGTTACAATAATGACTAACATCCCTCCTCTAAATGGATTTGAATTTGAAAATGTTGTCAACTTGATTTAACACCAGGGTTTGCAAGAGTGTCCAATATAAGGATTCCATTGTATTCCGGGTGATAACATATTGAATCCTTGAGGAGGGGAAGGTTTGAATTAAATAATTGTGTTAATATTTAAGATAATATGTGAAGGAGGTTTACACAACATGGTGGTTATGACTAATATTTTTTATCTATGAGATTCCCAAACGTTGCAACTCACAACAAACATTAAAGTGAAAACATAAAATATATATTGTTTTTCATTATGGTAGATACAATATAAATAAATCAGAGACACTCTTATTCCTTAGTATTGTTACATAACAATCATCACCATATAAGTACAGAAAGATTTAAAATTTTAATGGGGTTATTTTTACATTGATATTTGGATTAATCAAGTACAATATTAACCATTTCACATACAATGTAGATTTCAAATTAGTGGTTTCCCAACTCAACATACGATCATTGCATTCCGATCAACCAAATCTATGTCTAATTGATAATACCGACATAATCTATCATCTATTGACTTCAAACTCTCATAGGTTTTATGTATGATTTCCCAAACAATAGTGGAGCAAACACCTACCAAGGGGTTGTGCAATCCTTAGCAGAAGACAATAATGGATTCAAGTAAACTAAATCTAATTTAAACTAAAAACATTCATTCTCAAACATTCATGTAACCACAAATTAGGAAGCTATCTATTAAAAGAAGATGCATTGTGTAAAAGAACTAGTTTTTATTAAATTACATAAAGAATCATGTGATACATACACACCTTGGTACTGTTTATTGAAGGTCAAGGGCCTTGCAACTACTCCAAGTGAAGGTTCATTGTATCCTTTGTATCCAATCTCTATCTAAGTGCAAATAGGAATCCCCGTGATGGTGAAATTTGAAAGGAAGAAGTGGCTTATTTCCTTCTCTAGCGGAATTCTAATGACATAATGATGCTTTTGTGTATAGAAGAATATATTTGAAATGGTGACTAGGAGGAATTATTTTATAGGTGCAAGAGTGGTAAAGAATAAGATCTAGATCCAATGGGTATGCTTTCCATTCCATTGATGAATTAATGGAGAGGTTAGGGTTTTGGAGGATAAGATCAGTTGTTATTTTAGACCATGTCAATTGTATGTGTCCATTTTTAGCCATTAGTTCCCTAGGGAAAGTGTGAATTGATTAGTGTCAACTATAAATATGCTTTTTAGAATAGGTCACAATTTCTAGGAAAAAAATTCGACTGGGGTTGCACTTTTCGAAGGGAAAAGAACGACCCTTTAGTTATGGTAAATTTTAGAGTTTGACTTTCACTTTTTTGGTCATATATTAATTTATTTAGGTAATATGGATGGCATGTGATAGAATTGGTTCTAATGCTACTGATAATGATGTAATGGTGATGACACTGATGACAAATTAGGTGAGAAAATTTTGACTATTAACAACAGGCATAATCCTTTACAATATATAGTTATTAGCCCAAAGATGATAAGCTACATGAAAAATATTTTAGATTCATTATCTTCCCACTTGTCCCTACTTCATTGACTCTCAATTTTGGTTATGTGGTTTCTCCCTTTCACCACTTCTTCATGGGTTGCCTAGGATCTTGCATGCTTAGGTGTCCTTGTCATCCTCCAATTTTGGGTTTCTTTGTTGCTCCTAATTGTCTCTTTGCTTCTTGGTGTAACTCATATAGTTATATTAAATTATCTCATGCCACTATGTCCTTTCCTTTGTAGAATTCATTATTCCTTCAAAATTTTAGATTCAAAACAAGGGTTCCAATAAGCCTCAACCACCCATGTTGGCTTTCTCTTGAGTAAAATCTTGTCAACCTTATGCGATTCAAGATCTTCTGCCACTTCCTTTTGATATGAGGTCACTTCCTTTTGAAATGAGGGGTCCAAACTTAGGAATACCTCCAAAATTTTTCCTTTGAATTTGATGAATTCTTCCAATTGATTAGACCATTTGCTAACCATGATGTTCAATCCTACCATGTATATATTGGTCTGGTGCATGCCAATTTTGTGCGGCTATGTCCCCTTTACCATTGGCCATTCTAATTCTTTTTGTTTATGCATCTGCTAGAGTGTGTTGAGTTGACCTAACATGATTGGGCTTAGTTGTCACAACTATAATTAGATTGGTCTACTGGATTAGTAGAATTGGTCCATTTCGTCATCAACTCTGTGTATGTCACCTAAGAGTTTCTCCCAAATTAGAGGGTTCATCATTTTCTTTTCCTCCTACTGTAGTTAAATTATTCTTTCTTAGATGGATTATGATGGTCATTCCCTCTACTTTACTAAATACATCCAACTTTATGTGGCTATGACAATCTCCCTGGATTGTTTGATGGATTCCCAAATATTCTCCTTAAACTACTTGGTAAATGTTGTGGTTGGATCCATACTTTGTAATATCTAGGACATCTTCTTTTTCTTTGTTGAGCATTCTATATCACATATCTCCTTTAACTTTTCCTTCCCCCTTTTCATTCAATTGATTGCATTACATTGTTGTTGATTGGTGATTTGTGGTAGGGTGGAATTGATCTATATGCCATTGATTTGTGAATACTTTTATTTTACAGAAGGACACATTTTTATAACTAAGCTTTAAATGAATTCAACTTATTTTTCTTGTGAGTGTAGATATGCCATGGGATTTAGTCTAGCTAGTGGTTGTGCCATTTTTTGGGTGGTGAACAGCATGCTTGTTGCTTCAATGCGTTCCTATTCCACTCCAGTACTTCCTTATTCAATATTGGACATTAGTAGGAATGTGCTTCAGAATGTGAACTTTTGTTTCAAATTCGTGCATAATCATTTACAAGTACTATCCATTCTATGCAAATTTTGAAGTTAATTACCTTTCCATCATTAGGTCCGATTGAGTTTTAAGGGGAAATGTTTAATTCCATGATTAGAAATCCATGGTGTCAATATATAGTGGTATATATTCCATTATATTATCCATGGGCTCATATACTGATCATCATTATGAATATGTATTGTCTCTTATTTCTCTTCATGTTGGTCTCCTTCTTATTTATTGGTAAGCTAGTTCACTCTAGAAACATGGTATTTTTGAAGATCTTATTCATGTTGGTATACATACACTCTTTTGGGATCACTTGAGCCTCTTATCCTTATTTTTAGGACCGCATGCACTTTCTTCCGCCATTTTATGGGAGAAGGTGCCCTCCACTTTTCTAGGGATTAGTGCACCTTTCATGCATGATGGCCCTAGTTGACTAGATAAGTGTGCCTCATTTGCATGTAATGTATTTGTTAAATAATCCCATACTATTAACTAACCTCACTCAATATTTATGACACAGTTTGACTTGTCAAATCCAAGTTAACTAGTCTCACTTGAGAGTTGCAAGATAGTTGACACCACTTGGCTAGTCAAGGCTCAATTAACTCCATTCATTAGAGCCACATGGCCATGAATTGGTGCACTCTATCTATTTCATGCATGCAATATGAATTCATTGGAGTTTTTCCTCAATTAAAACAAGCTAAGGAACATTTTCTCTATGAGGAGCATTACCCTTGCATTCTAATGCATATTGTATTCTGGATTTCATCTCATGAATACTGTAACTCAATTATTGTATAAATTAATGAAGATTATGTTTATGTGACTTTTTGTCTCTTCTTCTATCAATTTCTCTATATTGCATCTTCATTTAGTTTCTATATGTAGTTCTCGTACATCTCACATGGTATTAGAGAGTTGGGGATTCTATACAAGTTTGTATACATGGTTATAGGTTGGATAGTTTTGTAGCCTAACTTGTCTAAGAGAAACATAATATCATTCTTATGGGATTCCTAAAGAAAACAATTGTGCATGCCCTTGCTACCAATAAGGAAAAAAAGAACATGAGAAAGTAGAAGAAATAGTTCAAAGGAAGAAATGAACAAAATATGGGGAATACAGAGGAGAACATTAGCAACTAGAAGCAAAAATTTAAAGGAAAAAAGGAGAAAAATATGAGAAATACACAAGAGAACATGACAAAGCATAAACATAAATTCAAAGGAAAAAATAATCAAAATATGAGAAATACATAGGAGAACATGAGCAAGCATAAGCAACAATTCAAAAGAAAAAAGGAGTGAAATCCAAGAAATAAATAGGATACATCCTCCTCCAAAATTGGAAAGGGAAAGAAGGAGAATAAACATGTACATACTGCAAATTTTCAACCATGAAGAAAAGGATTACATGAATATGAAAATCGAACAATTGACCCAACTCCTTGAGCATAAAGACATCAATGTTCTTGTTCACATCAATAAGAACAAATCAATTGAAAAACCACAAAATGAAAAAGGCCATGTGCTTGTTGTTATGTCCTCGTCCTCATCATACTCATGGGTTTTGTACTCAAAAGATTAAAATCACATGGAATCATTATAGGGCATTTTTTCTTCCAAGGATCCATGTACCAATTCTACAATCTTGATGGGATATTGTTATCCTATGATTTGGCACTTCTCCTTCTGAGCACTAACACTCAATGTGTCAGTAGAAAAAAGGAAAAAATGGATGGAAGTGGCCAAAACCCTATATATGTGCATGTTCCTTCATATATTATAATCATGTCAGCCTTACGTATTTTTTATAAGGTGATTAAGGAGAATTCGTGACTATTGCCATTGAAACCTGCGAACCATTTGTGAGTGTTTATATTACCAGCATAGATCCAAATCCTAGGCTCTATCAAGCACCGAGAGGGATCATATCTCTCCAGGTACAAACCTCTTCTTAGGTATTGCACTCAATGAACTATCAACTTTGGTGTTTCCTATATATAGCCATTGATTTGATTCAAACCAAAAGACCAAAAGACACATCTTTTTATTTAAGGTCCAAATAAATATTTTTATTATTAATAT
Organism: Pseudotsuga menziesii; assembly: GCA_001517045.1. Lineage (NCBI taxonomy): Eukaryota > Viridiplantae > Streptophyta > Pinopsida > Pinales > Pinaceae > Pseudotsuga > Pseudotsuga menziesii. The sequence continues at coordinate 74,660 of LPNX011018093.1, read as the reverse complement.
TCAATATTATTTATAGCCGACATATAATATATTTTTTTATTTTTTATTTTGTTTGGAACAAACATTACAACATTTCCCCATACATGGTTTTAAAACCATATGCAAGGACCTCCTACATGGCATGGGTTGTTTAGGAGACCTTGCACATGGTCTTAAAACCATTTGCAAGGCCCTCCTAAACCATTTACAATAAAACCATTGGCTGTTTAGGAGGCCTTGCACATGGTTTTAAAACCATGTGCAAGGCCCTCCTAAACCATGTACAATGAAACCATGGGTTGTTTAGAAGGCGTTGCACATGGTTTTAAAACCATGTGTAAGGCCAAAATTTTTTTGCGGATAATTCAATTTTTTATTTTTTATTTTTTTGTTAGGTAGGAACATTACAACATCTCCCCCATATTTTGTTTTTTTTACCCACATTTTTTTGTGGATAATTAAATTTTAAATTTTTTAATGTTTTGTTAGGTAGGAAGATTACAACATCTCCCCCATATTAGGTTTTTTTTTTGGCGGACATTTATTTTGGCCTATAATTAAAAAAATTAATTTTTATTAATAAAAATAATGTTATGTAATGTTACAAGATATCCCCCATACTGGGCTGTAGAGTGCCTCTCAATGCAATAACCCACAAAAAGATGATCATGGTTTGTACATGCAGGTTTCCCTTATAAAAGTCGCGTATGACACCTGAATTGCTAGTATCAAGAGACGTGAATTCCCTAATCCAAAAATTAAAAAATTAAATGGGTTTAGTTGAGGATAGTTCGGTTCCTAATCATAACTATCCCAGCTTCCTCAACCATCTCAACCTTCGTAACCTCTCTCTTTCCTCAAGTATAAATAGAGGGTAGGGGTTAAGTCTAAACAATCATTCATGATAGAGAAAAGTTATGTTGATAGATTGACTTTGGAGATCTTGGAGTAGAAGAACTCAGTTCCTTAGCTAGCAGAGGAGGACTTGTATCAGATATTGGTTGTAATCTTTCATCACTTATTTATCAATAAAGAGAGACTTTCTTCCAATTGGTGTCTTTGTACTCTTATGTGTTATTATTTCTAAATTGTTTTGTTATGTTGTTACAAGCATATTATTTCATTAATATTCTATATAACATCTAAGGTATTATAGGAAAAATTTGTCTCTTTGCAGGTGTGAAGATTCCCTAGAAGCTTTTGGGGCAATTTGGATTGAAGAAGAAATCTAGGATCAACCTACATAAACAAGGTACACTTACTTTCTTCCTTATTTCTCTGTCAAATTATCAAATTGCTAAATGTTTGCAATTTTATTTTAGTATGAATGTAACCCCAGAACCTAGGTTATAAGGTTGTATTTCCCTGAACAACGAAGTGTAATATCCCGATTCTGAACCCAAATTGAATTAAAATTGTATATGATGTAAATACCATTATTAAATCATGGTGAGGAGCTCAAGGCCAAGGCCCGAACATCAATTTAACGTTTTATGTATCGATGATTAAGATCGATGCATATGGTTTCGTGCTAGCCAGGCATAGTATAAATTGAGACATCATGTAAATATGAAATTTAATAAATATACCCACAACTAGCTATGCAATGCAATAAAGAGACGGGGGCATGATTTCACAAGGAATATGGAGGGAAATTATTCAAAACCTTGAGCCAATAGTTTTAATCCAAATGTCAATGGGAGAACCCATAAAGATCTCAACTACCCATTTTGTCTCATGCACCCAATCATTTATTTTTTCCAAAAGTTGGCTGAGGTACTTAATGCTTTGGGAAGGGAGGAGTATGGCAGTCAATTTCATATTGGGGAAATAATTTTTTGGAAAAAATATTTTTTTCTTATGGGGCAAGTTAACACCCAGAAATTGTTTCCCATTCCATTCTTCATCCATGTTTTTCTCTTCCTCATGCAGCTGGAGCTAGCTGGGGCATTTCCCTCATGTTTTTGCTGCATTTTCCTCATTTTCTCCATGGCTAGGAACCTATTTTTGTGTTGCACAGTGAATGGTAGAAAATATTCATGATTTTGGGGTTTGGAGAGGTCGTTTGGCTCTTTTAGTTCCCAAGAATGTTTCTAAAATCAAATTTCTCACCCAGGGTTGATTTCCCCATCTAAAATTTCATTTTTGGTTTCTAGACATTTTTCTACATACCAAATATTTGTATTTTTTTGTTATGTGCATCCACGTTTTGGTATAAAATACTTGGGAGTGGAAGAGGCCCAAAATTGGCTTGATAAACCTAGTGAAGAGAGGAACCACACAAAGAGATCAAGAGGGGATGGATAATATTCTATGCACACCCTGAAGAGTAGTGGAAGGGAAGGTATGGCCTGAGGGACTGTGTAGTAGTGAAGGGAATACTTCCTTGTGTTGGGTGTGTAGGTATTATGGATGCCATGCTAAATAGATCTTGTGCAGGTGTCCATTGCTTTGTTGTGGAGCTCACTAGCTTAGCAATTAATCCTTTTCGCTACCTTAGCATCCCGAGAAACCCAACTGTAGATTGGCTTGGTTGAACCTTGATGTGTATTTGGCTATGTGTGAGCTTCTTGTCTCCCTTGTCCTTGTTGAAATAATTCCTAGCTCAGGGTTGGAAGTTGTGCTGAGATATTGATGAGAAAAACTATCCTATGGTTGGGTGGAACGTTGCAGTGACATAGCTAGTTGTGGGAAGATAATTTTCAAGATAATTTCTCTCTTGAATTTAATCTTTACAATGTATTTTTTTTTAATTATCATGAATGTATTGAATGCTTGCAATGTATTTTATTCCACTGTATTTTCATTCATTATACATATGTATCTGTCTATTATTTTCAATGCATCTTTGTTTATGTTCATGGGGCTAGATTCCTGGTTGTGATAATGGCAAAGCGCAATCAGTCTCATCCTCTCCTCATCTAGAGAGGAGGGGAGGGGACATGACACAAAGA
>LPNX011018093.1:0-60750 GCA_001517045.1 Pseudotsuga menziesii | reverse complement strand
GAATGAGGAAAGGAATACGGTGGAAAAATTTGAAGGCGTTTGGGTGAAAATCGAAGGAGTTATGGAAAACCCTAAAAATAGACAAATGTGGGATTTTGGGTCTCGGGAAGTGGAATTTGGGATAGGGTCTTCAGGAATGAAATATGCAGAGGTGTCAGTGAAGTTTCAGGGAAAACAGAGTTGAAACCAAGGAGATATGGCCGAAAAAAAATATGCAATGATGCGAAAGTGATCGAAAACAGTGGAATCTGCAATGGCACGGAAGTGATCGACAACAAATGGATCTGCAACAGCATGGAACTGACCGGCAACAGTTCTGGACAGAGGAAATATGTGATTGTGCAACTGAAAATAGATATGGACCCCAGGTATGTGCGGCTTCCTATCGGTTCAAGGGAATCACTTAGCCACCAATTCTCTCTGATGGCTTGCGTATTGGGGCAATACCCCTCACTCCATGGCTCAGGTAAAATTGATAACCGCTTGGCCACAAACGACAGCTCTTGGTTTACCTCATGGGTGGGAACTAGTCAATCAAGTAGGGGTCGTTGCCCTTTTCGTTGGTAGGTCCTCTCAATGGGCCAGCTACTTCGGGGTTCCTGTGGTACTCCTCACGATGAGTTTTAGGGCTTATGCCCAAGTACTTCCCATAGTTAAGTGGATAGGGATTATTCCCAGAGTCGAACCTGCAACAAAAGCGAAAAAAAAAAATTGGGCAGAAATTTCACCCAACGAGCCCAAGAAAGTGCTCTTATACCAGATGTGAGGACCCTGCAGCAAATAATTAATCAAAATACACAGCAGAACTCAAAATCACTTTTATATTAATCGTAGGCCACTTCGAGGGGGCAACCTCCTTTGAGAAAGCTCAATAAAAAATAACTTCACGGTGCCTTCCTTAGCCTCAACACACACTTATATACTAAAAATAGGTGCCAATACTATGGGTCAAAACCATGGGCCAATATAAACTATGGATCAACAAATACTACAGGCGGCTTACAAAGCATATGCGCCCAACAACAATAACACAAACTATGGATCAACAATTACTATGGGACGACTTACAAAGCATATGCGTCCAACAACAATATACTAACACGGTAAAGAGAAGGATTGACATGGGTTCCTAACACATTATGAGCCCTAGTTCTAGTAGGAAATGCAAGTATATATGCAACTAGTCCTATTCTTACAAGCACTTCAAACTTCCCACAATATCTAGGAGATAGCTTGGCACAACTCCCAAGCTTCAAGCAAATTTTCTTTACCTTCACTCTAAGGTAAACATGGTCCCTAATACTGAATTCTCTGTTCATCCTATGCTTATTTTCATAGCCTTTTTGTCTATCTTGGGATACCTTTATATTCTGTCTAATTTTTACAACTTCCTGCTCCATCTCCTTGAGCAATTCTGGACCGATCACAACTCTGTGCACTTGGTTATCCCAAGTTACTGGTGTTCTGCACCTCTTGCCATACAAATCTTCATATGGACTCATCCCCAAGGATGCTTGTTGACCATTGTTATAAGAAAACTATATCATGTGTATATAGTCTTCCCACTTGGATGGTTTTTCCATCACATACATGTGAAGCATGTCTTCCAACACTTGGTTAACTCTCTTAGTCTGTCCATTGGTCTGAGGATGGTAGGTAGTGCTGAAATTCAACTTTGTTCCCAATTTTGCAAAAAATCCTTTCCAAAATTTAGAAATGAACTTAACATCTATGTCAGATACTATTTCCTTAGGCAATCCATGCAATTTAAAATTTTCTTTCATGAAAATATTAGCAATATCATCAGTCTTATGCATGGAATTTACCGGTATAAAATGCATTTCCTTCGTCAACTTGTCCACCAAAACCATGATGGAATCATGTTGTCTCCAATTCATTGGAAATCCTATAATAATGTCCATGGAAATCACTTCCCATTTCCATTTTGGAACCAACAAAGGCTGCAACAAACCTGTTGGGTATTGATGTTCAACCTTCACTTGCTGACACTTCATGCATATCAAAATATATACAACCATGTCCTTTTTCATGACTAGCCAAAAGTATTGCTTTCTTGCTGTTACAATTGTCTTCTAATATCTTGGGTGACTAGAATATGGAGTTTGATGGATTTCATCCATAACAACCCTCCTCAAATATGTTACATTGGGAATGTAAATTTTGTTTTTATTAGCAACAATTTCATCTTCTTCTAAGTTATAACCTTCATACTTATTTTCACGGCTCTCCTGCTGCAGTTTATCATTTACCTACTCATACATTTCATCTTCAGCATTAAGGTTAATAATATTCTATCTAAAATATGATTGGAAAATGCTAATATATGCCACATGCATTTCTTGTACGTTCCTGCTGAGTACATCAACTACCTTATTCTCCTTACCTTTTATGTGCTTGATTTCAAAATCAAACTCACATAAGTATTCCATCCATCTACCTTGCCTAGCATTCAGAGTAGGAAAACCAAACAAATATTTCAGACCGCAGTGGTCTGTCCTTAACTCAAATTTTCTGCCCATCAAGTAATACCTCCACTTCTTGAGAGCATGTACAATGGCTGCAAGTTCCAGATCATGCATGGCATTCTTCTCTTCGTGCTCCTTCAGCTTCCTAGATTCATAACATATCATGTGGTTGTCTTGCATAAGGAATCCTCCAAGTCCTTGACTGCATGTATCTGTACATACTACGAAATATTTTTCTGGGTATGTAATTTTCAAGATTGGTGCACTTGTGAGAAGATACTTCAACTGCTGGAAAATTTCTTCCCACTTCGAGGTCCATTCGAACTTTATCCCCATCCTTTGCAAAGAAGTGATAGCATGTGCAATATTGGATAATCCTTCAATGAATCTCCTATAGTATCTTGCAAGCCCCATAAAATATCTTACCTCTGTCACATTCTTTGGAGTGTGCCAATTTTTGATAGCTTTAATATTATCAGGGTCCATGGATATACCCTCTTCTGAAATAATGTAACCCAAGTGCTGAATTCTATCCTTATAGAAGTCACACTTTCTCAGCTTTGCATATAGCTGATGTTCTTTGAGCAATTGCAATTTTAGTCTCAAATTTTCTTCATTCTCTTATTCATTCTTAGAATAAACAAGAATTTCATCAAGGAAAACAAGAATGAATTTGTCCAAATACCCGCTGAAGACACTATTCATAAGGCACATAAATGTTGTTGGTGCATTTGTGAGACCAAATGGTACCACTACAAACTCATACTGTTTGTACCTTGTTCTGAAGGTTGTCTTATGAATTTATTCATCCTTGATTCTCACTTGATGGTAACCATACCTCAAGTCAATCTTGGAAAATACCTTTGCTCATTTCATTTGATCAAAGAGGTCATCAATTCTCGGCAAGGGATATTTATTCTTCATCGTGACTTTCTTCAAATGCATGTAATCAATACACAATCTAAGTGTACCATCTTTCTTCTTTACAAATAGAATCGATGCTCCCCAAGGAGACACACTTAGCCTGATATACTTTTTCTCCAACAACCCTTGCAGCTGCATCTTTATCTCTAACATTTCTGGTGTACTCATTCTATAAGGTGCTTTGGACACTGGTGTTGCTCTTGGCACAAGCTCAATCATGAAATCAATCAAAATAGGATTTGAACCCAAAATCTGATGTCAAAATACGATGTCATCCGACATTTTGTACGGATGTGTCAAACAACAATCACTGAAAATAATGGCGATCAAAATTTTTTTATAGCTCCGTCAAATATCTGACACATCAGGCATCACATATACGACCCCCCGAGTGTTGAATATTCGACCCTTAAGATTCGGATATCCAACGGTATGGTGTCGAATATCCGATGGTCTGTGGACCCAATAGTGTCGGATATTCGACCCCTTAGCGTCGGATATCCGACGGTAGGTGTAGGTTTAAAAAAAAAATGATGTAAGGTTTACATGATTTTAAATTTTTGGTCCCATATTTTCAACGGTAACTATGTTCAAGGTGTCGAATATCCGATGCATGGCCATTATAAATATAATTTTTTTTTAACATTTCGACATGTTTGTTGTAGAAGCGATGGATGATTTGTGAAATTATTTGTTCATCGACAAAGGATTTGCAAAAATTATTTGTTCCTCGATGGAAATTTTCAGGAATTTTTTATTCTTCAATGAGTGGTTGTGGGAATTCTTTTTTTCATCGACAGACAGTTTGCCAATTTTTTTATTCTTCGACTTCTCTCTGTTTGACAAAATGTTGATGTGTGGAACTTGATTTTTTAAGACAAAGGGTTATATTCATTAACGAAGTTTGTGACAAAATGTCAAATATAAATATTCTGGATCCAAATGAAGACAATCGATTATTGCTTTCTAGACTATGGGATGCACCAAAACGAAGGGGTGATGGCAAATGTTATTGTCCATGTACTCAATGCAGGGGATTTAAGAGGAGAAGAATATTGATCTCAACAGCCACAAAACATTGCAGGGAACATGGACATGCCGAGGGGGGGAACGAATATTGTCCATTTGTAGGTTTAGCATTATAAAGTTTATTATATTCATGTTTTTGGTAATTGTATGTATAATTTTAATTTTTCATATATTAATGTCTATCTATTGATGTTTCCATGTATTTATATTAAAGGAAAGACACTCTACAACATATCGTCCAGAGGAAGTGCTTTCAGAACAAGTTCAGGACCAGGATCATGGAATGTGTATGTTTAATGGAGAACAAGTGAATGATCATATTGAACAAAATGATCATACCAATAATATAATTGAAGATGATGGTACAAATACATTGATCCATGATTCATTTAATGTTAGAATGGATGATGAAAATGACGTTGATAATGAAAATGATGACAACTTTGATGATGTTCATGATATACCTCTTCTCGATAAGGCATATGAACCCCTTTATGAAGGCTCCAAAACAAATCCTCTCTCTACTGTATTGTTGATAATGAACTTTAAGGTTATGAACGGTCTTTCAAACATTGCAGTCACATGGATGCTAAGGTATGTAAAATAATCCATCACATATATAGGATCATGATAAAGTTTATTTGTATTCCTCTAATAATTGTATTGTTAACTCAATATTGATCATTGTACGGATGAAGCATGTTTCGTTAATATTATTTATTTATTACATTAAGAATTTTTTTTTTTTTTTGTAGCTTGATAGATGAATTTTTGTTACCACCATCAAATATTTTACCTCGCACATATCTAGATTTATCTTCTATCATGAAAGATATTGGAATGCATTATGAAGCAATTCATGCATGCCCCGATGACCATGTTATATATTATAATAAGCATGAATTTGCAATAGAATGTCCAAAATGGCATGTAAGTAGATATCGTACAGATAAAGTAACAAAAAAGGTTCCTCAGAATGTTCTTCATTATATTCCCATCAGTCCACATTTGCAATGACTGTTCAAGTGCAAAACATAGTGAAATTTATGGATTACCATACCAGGAATAGAAGTCAAGATGATGTTATCCGAATGCCTGCAGATGGTTCTACTTTTAGAGATATGGAGAAAAAGTGGCCTCACTTTAAAGAAGAACCACATAATCTTAGGATTTCTTTGGCAGCAGATGGTGTTAATCCATTTGCACAGATGAAATCCATTTACACGGTGTGGCCTACTTTTGTTATCAACAATAACATTCCTCCATGTTTGTCAATAAAGAGGGATCACATAATGCTATTGATGATTATTTCAGGTTTTTTTGTCGAAAATTGTTTTATTTATAATGTAGCTATGGCATTTCATTTGTTGTATTATGTTTCTTAATTTCATATATATATTTATTATTTTAATCTTGTGCATGGTTTATATATCTTAATGGTTCTCATAATGATATATTTTATATGTACTTCAAATCAATCAGGTAAGTTCCAAGTCAAATATATAAATGTATACATCGAACCTCTTATAGATAAGCTACTGAAGTTATGGAATGGCATAACTATGTATGATGTATCTATACCAATACGACAAAGGCAATTTTAATTCCATGCAATTGTTGTATGGACAATACACTGTGCACCTGGGTTAAATTCATTTTGTGGTTTGTAATTTTAAGTTCCACTTTAATTGCATTTAATGATATGGAGTAGTTATAATAGTTTATATATGAATATATTTGACATAGATATTCCATATCTAAATATTGTAGGTCTTCAGACAAATGGTAAATTTGCATGTCCAATTTGTGGTCCTAAGATAAGATCTCATCGTTCAAAAAGCTTAAGAAAGGAGGTGTTTGATGAGTATAGGAATTTCCTCTCTAAGAATCACAGGTATGGAACAACTAGAAAAAAATATTTTCAATGGGAAGCAGGACACTGCATTAAAACCACAGAGAATGACACCTCACCTTTGGAAGATGCAATACAATAGAAATCATCATCATGGTACATATGGATCATCGTATATGAATTGTTATGTGTTTTAATTTTTATTGTGAGTTGTTTACTGTAGTGGCCATATTTTATTTATGATGTAATTTATTTATACAATAATATTCATGTTGTCCATCATGATCATGAAGGCATTAATGGGCTTCCACGAGGAATGAAAAGTTATCCTATTCAATTCAGTAGGTTTCCCTACTATGAGCACCTACAAATTGCTCATTTGTTTGATACAATGCATATTGGAAAGAATGTTACTAAAACCTTATGGTGACTACTAGAGCTAAGGAGGGAGAAAGATAAAGTTGTGAAAGCTTGCAAAGACATTCAAGAAAGAAACCATGCAATGAAATTCATCATCCAATTTCATACTAACAGAGAACAAGTTAATATAAAATCAGTTCCATGGGTGTTTATGGAGCAACAAAGCAATGTTGTCAAAGAAGTAATGTAGAAAATTAAATTTCCCACTGGATTTTATGCAAAGTTGAAGAATATCGTAACCAAAAAAGGTGATTTTGCTAGGGTAAAAACACATGATTGACATGTCTTCATCAAGGTAATTATTATTGTTATGTCCATATAATTTTTTTTTGTCATTTTACTGCGTATATTTTTTTTCTTGTTTGTATACTCTTTGTTTAATAAATGGAGTGGTTTGTATATTGATACAGTATGTTCTACCTCTCTCTCTCTTGGACAACTTCGACAACAATGTCAAACAAGTTATATATAATCTTGGTAAATACATGAGGTAACTAGCGATTACTTGCATGTGCTTAATGTTTCTTTAATTCTTCGTATAATTTATATTTGTTTTTTTTGTGCACTATTTCAGCATATATTGTAGTTTAATGTTTATTTTTGTTAAATATCATTATTGGTTTGCGTCACTTGTAGATGGTTGACATATAAAGAAATCCATAAAGAAGATATAAAGTATTGGAGCAGAGAAATTCCTCATCTCATGTGTGAAATGAAGAAGCATATACCATCGGAATTTTTCAATGCACAGGATCACTACTTCATACACCAAGTTGAGGATATTGAGTTGTGTGGACCTATGCACTCAAGGTCCATGCATATGATTGAGAGGCACTTGAAATTTATGAAGGGTTTGGTGAGACAACGAGCACATACTGAGGGATCTATGATGGAAGGATATATGGTATATGAAAACATGTTGTATGTTAGTGAATATCTTCCTATTTTAGCATCTAAGCTCAATTTACGTCACATTTGTGATTCGGACTCCAATAACAAATTTGAAGGGGAGCAACTGAAGGGGAAGGGTAGATTGAGGAAGCCAAAAGGAAATTATTAGCTAGTGGATTTTTATTATATCATTCATATTCTAATTGTATTTTCTACTCATAATTGCTTCAATTAAGAGCATATACTTTATTTAGGAGATTTACACCTTTCTTTCATTTTAATGGTTATTGTCATTAAACAATTGGTCGAGAATGGGATGCAATTCATTTATATATCACAAACAATCTTGACTGGATGAAGGTATGGATTGAACGATGCGAACAATCGGGTCATGGAATATCATGGGAAGGTGTGGCTTCATTGGTAAAAGCAGCACAACGCAATGGAGATAGAAATCTAATAGAAAGGGAAATCGATTTGGCATATGTTGTAAAAGATAAAATGGAAAGCATATAATTAATCAATCCCTCTAAATCTTTTATTTTGCAAATTACATTTTGGCATACATGTTCTTCTTTTCCATGTATTGCTGCATAAGGATTGAATGGTTGTGTAATCTTTTCGTGTATTGCTTATTGCAGGTAAAACACCATAAGGATATGTTTTATAATGGAGGTAGATATCGGATCAAAAAATTGGATGAAATAAAGAAAAAATCAAATTCTGGGATATCAGTTGTCTTTGAGGTTACTAATGTTTCATATAGAACTGACAGACATTCAGAAGTCTCAGAAAATCGATACTATGGGTATTTGGAAGATATTATACAGTGTGACTTTAAATCCTTTAAGGTATTTCTATTTGTTGTCAAATGGTATAGGCTATGATTGAATCAATGTGATCCCGATAGAACTATTATTGAACATGATAATGGATTTACCATGGTAAACACAAGGTTGTTTGAGCCAGGAATAGATCCTTATGTTCTTCCAACCCAATGTGAACAATTATTTTACTCAGAGGTTCAAGGTAAAGCGGGCTAGTCCTTTGTTGCGAGACATGATCCAAGGGGAAGGCCGATTAAGTATAACTTAGAAGATGCTAATGAAGAGGGTTCTCTAGAAGAAGGATACGATGATGCAGAGCATGATCAACATGAGTTATATGATGATGATGATCTAGTAGAAGATGTACTCCAAGAAACAATTGAATCCGATGATGTAGCAAATAATGCCAATGAAAGTTATACTAGCGATGACATGATGAGCATAACTGATGATGATGACGATGATGATATGGCCAACCATTACAATGTTGACTTTGGATCTAATGATACAGATGATGACTTAGATGAAGAATACGATGACATGGATGAAGAAGATGATGAAATATAATTAATGAAAGGTAAATATGAAAGGTAAATATCTCCATGATCATTGTCATCATCATTATCATTATCATCGTCGTCATCAAAATCATAATTATCATCATCATCGTCATCATAAAAATCATAATTATCATCATCATCTTCATCGTCGTCATCATCATCGTCATCGTCATCATCTTCATCATGGTCGTCATCATCATCATCTTCATCATCTTCATCATCATCGCCATCATCATCATTAAAATTAAACCTACACCAAATTAATTACTTCATATCATCATCTTTGTCGTCTATAGCATCGCCATCGTCTTATTTATCATCATCGTCATATCATCATCATCATCATCATCATCATCATCATATCGTCTTCATCATCGTCATCCTCATCAACATAATCATCACCAACATCATCATCTTCATCATAATCGATGAAGATGACATCGTTATCCTCATGATCATTGTCATGATCATTATCAATATTGTCATCATCATCATCAAAATCATAATTATCATCATCATATTCATCATCGTCATCATCATCATCATCATCATCGTCGCCATCATCATCATCTTCATCACCATCATCATCATTAAAATTAAACCTAGATCAAATTAATTACTTCATATCATTGTCATCGTCGTCTGTAGCATCGTCATCATCTTCATCATCGTCATCATCATATCATCTTCATATCATCTTCATCATTGTCATCATCATCATCATATCGTCTTCATCATCGTCATCCTCATCAACATAATCATCACCAACATCATCATCTTCGTCATAATCGATGAAGATGACATCGTTATCCTCATGATCATTGTCATCATCATTATCATTGCCATCATCGTCATCAAAATCATAATTATCATCATCGTCGTCGTCTTTGTCATCATCAAAATCATAATTATCATCATCATCTTCATCATCATCATCATCATCGTCGCCATCATCATCATCTTCATGACCATCATCATAATTAAAATTAAACCTAGATCAAATTAATTACTTCATACCATCGTCATTGTAGTCTGTAGCATCGTCATCGTCAACAATGAAATATAATGAAAGGTAAATATGTAATTATACCTATTCTTTTATCTTATTTATTTTTAAATAGAGTTATGAACATCATCAACATCATCATGTGGATCATTATCGTCATCATGCTCACCATCCTCATGATCACCATCCTCAACATCATCATCATCTTCATCATATATAATCATCACCATCATCATAATCATCATAATCATCATCATCATAATCACCCTCATCGTCATCTTCATCATCATCGTAGATGTTGGCATCGTTGTCTTCATCATCATGACCATCATCATCATCATCATCATTATCATTGTCATTGTTGTCATCAAAATCATCATTATCATCATCATCGTCATCGTTGTCATTGTCATTATCATCATCGTCGTCATCATCATCATAGTGTTAAGATTAGTGTTTTAAAACACTAATATCTTAATAGTGTGAGTTAATTATATTGCCAAATACTATAAATAAATATTAATTTAAAGTGATTTATGCCTAAACCTTTATCATTTGATAATGCACATAACCTACATTGTAGTTAGTAACACACATGGTTTTCTTTTGATGTGATATTTGTTAACAAAAATAAAGGGATTATAGCTATAAATATTTAATTTTATTTATATTTGAAATATTTTTCCATAAATTATTTTATGTGAAATTTTAGAATTTATCATTTTATTTTTGTTTCGAATGTTTTAAGTTTATTTTAAAAAAGTATTTAATTTAAATAAGATATTTATATAGAAGAATGTAGTTAGCAAAATCGATGTCCAAAATTTTTACTTAGTTTATTGCTGTAATAAAAAGATTAGATGTTAAGAATGTAGAACATAACATTAATGTTTTTTTTTAAATCTTTTACATACCTTATGGCTCATGAAAAGATATTAGATTCCAATTTTTTCATATATCTTTGATCTTACTGTAACTTTATAGTTTGGTGACAAACATCAAAATCATTTTAGATATTTAGACTTTGTTAAATTGCCACAACAATGGCTTCTGAAGTCGTTTAAATGTTGTCATTCCACCCACCAAAGTTTGACTCTCCTAATTGTTGTCATTCCACCCACCAAAGCTTGAGTCTCCTCAATAGCATATTTTTGCCTTCTAGCTATTAAATAAGATATATGTCAAGGTTCTCTTCTTTCTTTTATTAGGAATTTATGACCATTTTTTATGATGGTGATGAAAATGATGATGACAATGTTACCATATTGGCCTATCATATTTTGTTATATTGAATCCAAGCTCAAAAAGGGTACAAAAAAGATTATAATGATTATAAAAGAATTGGGCCCTTCATCAACATCATCATCATCTTCATCATCATCGTGTTCATCATCACACATCATCATACGTCATCGTAGTCATCATCACACATCATCGTCTTCATCATCATCATCATCATCTTCATCACACATTGTCGTCATCATCATCATCATCATGTGGTTCATCATCGTCATCACCCTCACCATCCTCATCATCATCATGAACATCATCATCATCATCATCATGTTCATCATCATCAACATCATCTTCATCATCATCATCATCATCTTCATCATCATCTTCATCATCATCATCATCATCTTCATGAACATCATCATCATGTGGTTCATCATCGTCATCATCCTCACCATCCTCACCATCCTCATCGTCATCATGAACATCATCATATTCATCATCATCAACATCATATTCATCATCATCATCATCATCATAATCATCTTCATCATCATCAACATCATCATCACACACACATCATCATCATCATCACACACACATCATCATCATCATCACACACACATCATCATCATCATCATCAACATTGTCATCATCACAAATCATCATCATCATCATCATCACACATCATCGTCATCATCATCATCATCATGTGGTTCATCATCGTCATCATCCTCACCATCCTCATCATCATCATGAACATCATCATCATCATCATCATGTTCATCATCATCAACAACATCTTCATCATCATCTTCATCATCATCTTCATGATCATCATCATATTCATGAACATCATCATCATGTGGTTCATCATTGTCATCATCCTCACCATCCTCATCATCATCATGAACATCATCATCTTCATCATCATCAACATCATCTTCATCATCATCTTCATCATCATCATCATCATCATCATCATCATCATCATCATCAACATCATCATCAACAACAACATCATCATCATCATCAACACCATCATCCATCAACATCATGATCATCCATCATCATCATCATCGTCATCATCACCAACATCATTGTCGCCATCGACAGCACCATCAGCGTCATCATCATCATCATCATCATCAACATCATTATCATTTTCATCATTTCTTATGATATCAAGACAGTCATCACCATCACCATCATCATCATCATCTTCATCATCTTCATTGTCGTCATCTTCATCAACATCATCTTCGTCTTCATCATCAGCATCATCTTCATCCTCATAATTAGCATCCTCATCTTCATCAGCATCATCATCATCATCATAATGATCGGCATCATGGATAACATCATGATCATCATCGACATCATCATCATTAGCGGCATCCTCATCTTCATCATCATAGATTCACTGCACACATAAAGACTCACATAGATACACCCCCCTCTTTGTATATAAAAAAAAATTAAAACATAGTATAAATAAAAAATAAAAATAAAACATAGTATACATATATAAATAAAACATAGTATATATATATATAAATAAATAAAATAAAGCATAAATTAATTAATTAATTAAAACATAAAACAATATATATAAATCATTGTAAAACAATTATTTATAATACATATATATAAATAAAATAACAAAAACATAAAACCACAAGAAAACACTAATAGTGGCGTACTATTTTCCTTTCAGCTTCACGAGAAAGCTTCTTCTGTGCATCTCATTGGATGCTTGTGTTCAGTGATCATGAGAAAGCTTCTTCCTCTGTGCTACGCATCTCGTCGGGTGCTTGTCGTTCAGTGATCAAGGGTCAATCTGTGCAACTTGGCCGAAGAACAATATCTATGGGAGCAATGATTTGGATCGGCCCCAAAGAGTAAGGAGAGTGGTTTGTGGTTTTGTAGTGGACAAGGAGGCCAATTGTCAGTCGAGACAATGCATCCCAAAATTGTGAGTATTGTGCCCTAATTCATGTCTATTTTTAATTTGTTAAGATAGTCTTGCAAATCTCAAGGGTTTCTTAGCCAATAGAGGAAAGGAAGAGGCTATTAGAGCAGGCTTAGACCCAGGTTGTGTAGGGTTGGTACGTTTCAATCCCGCC
This sequence comes from Pseudotsuga menziesii, assembly GCA_001517045.1. Classification (NCBI taxonomy): domain Eukaryota; kingdom Viridiplantae; phylum Streptophyta; class Pinopsida; order Pinales; family Pinaceae; genus Pseudotsuga; species Pseudotsuga menziesii. Next base: position 47,396 of record LPNX011018093.1, on the reverse strand, counting down.
TTCTCAATTTAGGATTTGGATAAAGCAACCCCCATTTTTATGGGGTCAGATGGTCCTCACTCTCTCGTCCAGTGGTGATGTGTTCCTTCTCACTCGGTTATGGTGAACGGGATCTTGTGTGGGTGAGCAATTAGACACCTCATTTATATACCTTGCCTACTTGTTTACTTTACTTTTACCAACAACCCAAAGGGTCTCTATCTATACTGCTTGCTTCTTCACCAACTTGAATCCTTCCTTATCATCTTTCAAACATGGGTTTTCTTCGTTGTGCATGCATTTACATTGATAAGCTAATGACTGACCCAATTTTACAGTTTCAGCTAACCTGCATTTGACCCATATTGGCTGATATGGATTCTGAAGTCTGGCGAGTCTGAGCATTACAATTAGTGGATAGACCCACCACATTTTGGTTCGCATTCAAACTGGTTTGGTTGTTTTTATGTGAGTTATCTCAACAACCGGTTCCCAAATAATATATTAAGCCGACCCTACCCAAATGAGATTCTTAAGGGAGGTTTAGAGAAGGATTCGAGTTCCACCATAGCCACGATAGATAGAGTTTTTCTACTCATATGTATGATCGGTCCAGTGGAGAAGGATGAAAATTGGTCGCTGCCCCGAGAAGGATTGCTGAGCCATATTTTTTTATAAACAAGAAACTCGAACCTAACCCCTAGATCATTCAAGATCATTATAAAAGCACTAGGTTAGAAATAAACTTGAACCTAACCCAGTATTTTCCAAATTCTAGTGACAACAGGGATTTGCTAGAATTCTGCCAAATGTTATGGATTTCTTCTTTAAGGTGTTTTATTATAGAAACCTTATATTAGAAAGCAACTTGAACCTAACCCAGTAAATCCCAAGCTCTAAACACCATGAGATCTTGGACTATACAATATATTTTCATTAAGTGGTTGAATGAAGTAATCCACTTACAATAACTATTTTTTCAAAATATTAATTTTTTTTCTACATACCTATTAATATCATCATCAAACAAAATTGTCCATGATGACAGAGTTCAAGAACTCTGTCCACATGAACTATATCTCACAAAATATAACAAGTGTTCATCCAAGCAACAGTGAAGATTCATGGTATTATGCTTCACAAGTTTGCGATGTTGCAATCTAATGAAACATAATACCATGAATTGTCACCATTATTAGACAACACTTATTAGCTATTTTAGAGTTAGTGAATTGAAAGTGGCTAAGTCAATGCAAAAAATAAAGGTATTAAGTTTGACTAAGTAAACTATTTTGATAATTGTACCTACATCTTCCGCTACATGCATTGCTTGCATGCCTCACCTATCTCGACGTACTATCAAAATTATTATTATTGGTATGTGTACCTTCTCTCACTGACAATCTTCTTCCTATTTATTCTCCAAAACAACTATATTATAGGGCCTTTTGGCACAACATTGTTTTTCATGCAACTTTTGTTTTGTCAATATAGCATAACTAAAGCATCGAACCTACAAACATACAATCAAAAAAATAGAATATCAGTTTGGGATACTATATTTTTCCATTCGGTGATCCAGTACCTTTTGTAATACCTTCAACCCTTCAAAAGATAGGGGATAAGAGAAGGTACATGTGGTACCTAACAAGGAGAACCTAGATAATGCCTATAAACGAGTCATTAATGGTGACGATAAAAAATAGTTTCACCTTTGAATTGCTTCAATATCCTATAAATAGTAAAGAATCCCTACTCTAGAAATATCATTTCACGAAATAAAACACACCATAATCCACAGGTAATTTGATAAATGAATGGAAATAGCTATCAATGGGCAATAATTCTAATAAAAATATACCTATAGATATTAGTTTAGGGATGTATTGAGGTTTATACCACATATTTGATAGTGTATGCATCCAATACTTGCTAGTTACTTGATCACTGATATCAATTGATATACCATCACTCTTATTGGTAACTCCAATTTTTTCACATTTCTAGTAACCTACAAATTCCAACCTCTTTGTCACTCATAGAGTTTTTGTGAGGTTATGGGTGCAAAAATAGTGGAGATTGGCATCCTAAGGTTGATATTGGTACCTTCAATTTTTTAGACACCATGATAGTTTTATGGTTGCTAACCCCAAGGGTCGTCAATTGGTAGAGGCTCATGTGAATCTCACATAGGCCTCAAGATCAAATCTAAAATAAAAATAAAAATCTAAAATTAAGTTTAAATTTAAAGAAGAAAATTTTTAAATTAAATACCATTTTATGCAATATTACATACATAAATATTTTATTATTAAATATTAAAATATTTAAAATATTATTTAAAATATTTTATTATTATTAATTTAGGGTTGCCTTAGGGTTGAAAATTAGTATGGGAAAACAAGCATCATCATGACAAGCTAAAAGGAATAAATCAACAAATATTACAGACTGATATAAATGTATTTAAAACATTATTTTCATTCCTGAACGTGCCAAGTAACAGATCTGGAAATGTTCACTCTTCACCACCATGGATTTTATATATATATATGCACTATGCACTATAGAGTAGCACTGAAGGGGTTAAAACATCCACTCTATAGGATATCCAAGAACTCAACAGCATTATTTGTCCATTACTCTAAAGGCATTGTACTAGAATATTTTCCTGGACTTGTTGATTTCACGGTGAAGTTGAATGTAAATGATAAACATAGAGGAGCACTAAGCAAGCTACAACACTTTGTAGGAAATTGAATGAGTAGAGATATAATATCTGCAGCATTTTGCATACATCCTTCACTTGAATGATGTTAGTTCTTGGCAATCATGTAGAGTGGATGTTTGGTTGCTCTATCAGTTGCTTCTTGGAATTTATAATAAACTTGGCCCAATATCATGATTCAACCATGAGGTGCTTAGTTTACTGGAAATTGGGTTAGATAATACATGGCCATTAATGGACAATCATGAATCTTATGGTTTATGCGTTGGGTCTTGAATCAAGTACTAGGTATTTTGATGTCCTCCATTTTTTATTTGAACATTTTATGTCAATTTTCACCATGTCTGATTTTTTTTCCCCTCTTACAATTAACACGATAATATGACCTTTGTGGTTTAGACAGTTGGTTAGCTTTAGAATTATTTCCTGGTGTGAGTGATATTTGATGTTTCCTTGTCCTTTTTCCATCCCCTTAGTTTCATCAAATCATTGAGGAAGGAATGATATAGTTAATTTAAGAGCCTTTTGATTTGTGCGGAATATTATTTTTTGGTTCTTTCCACTATGGGATTTCCTTAGGGTTGCCTTAGGGTGGAAAATTAGTATGGGAAAACAAGTTAGCATTTCCTTAGGGTTGAAAATTAATATGGGGAAACAAGCATCATCATGACAAGATAAAAGGAATAAATCAACAAATATTACAGACTGATATAAATGTATTTAAAACATTCTTTTCATTCCTGAACATACCAAGTAGCCGATATGGAAATGTATGCTCTTAAGCACCATGGATTAGAAATATATATATATGATTGTTGTAGGTTACCACTAGGAAATATGCCTCTGAAGTATTGGGTTATGCACTACAGAGTAGCTCTGAAGAGGTTAAAACATCCACTCTACAGGATCTCCAAGAACTCAAAATCATTATTTGTCCATTACTGTAAAGGCTATGTACTAGAAGATTTGCCTGGACTTGTTGATTTCACTATGATGTTGAACGTAAATGATAAACAGAAAGGAGCACTAAGCAAGCTACAACACTTTTTAGGAAATAAAATGAGTAGATATATAATGTATGCAACAATCTGCATACATCCTTCACTTGAATGATGTTAGTTCTTGGCAATCCTAACATCATTCAAGTGAAGAATGTATGTAGACTGCTGTAATATCATGATTCGACCATGAGGTGCTTAGTTGACTAGAAATTGGGTTAGGTAATACTTGGAAATTAATGGACAATCATGAATCTTATGGTTTATACTTTGGGTCTTGAAGCAAGTACTATGTATTTTGATGTCCTCTATTTTTTATTTGAACATTTTATGTCAATTTTCACCGTGTCTGATTTTTTTTGTCCCTCTTACAATTAACACGATAAGATGACCTTTGTGGTTTAAATAGTCACGGTTAGCTTTAGAATTATTCCCTGGTGTGAGTGATATTTGATGTTTCCTCACCCTTTTTCCATCCCCTTGGTTTCATCAAATCATTGAGGAAGGCATGATATGGTTAATTCAAGAGCCTTTTAATTTGTGCAGAATAGTATTTTTTGGTTCTTTCTACTATGGGATTGAATAGGGTTGCCTTAGGGTTGAAAAATAGTATGGGAAAACAAGTTAGCATTGCCTTAGGGTTGAAAATTAATATGTAAAAACAAGCATCATCAAGGCAAGCTAAAAGGAATAAATCAGCAAATATTAATATGCCTATGACGTGTTGGGTTATGCACTACAGAGTAGAACTGAAGAGGTTAAAACATCTAGCCTACAGGATCTCCAAGAACTCAACATCATTATTTGTCCATTACTGTAAAGGAGATGTACTATAAGATTTTCTTGGACTTGTTGATTTCAGCGTGATGTTGAATTTAAATGATAAACAGAGAGGAGCACTAAGCAAGCTACAACACTTTGTAGGAAATTGAATGAGTAGAGATATAATGTCTGCAGTAGTCTGCATACATCCTTCACTTGAATGATGTTAGTTCTTGGCAATCCTAACATCATTCAAGTGAAGGATGTATGCAGACTGCTACAATATCATAATTCAACCATGAGGTGCTTAGTTGACTGGAAATTGGGTTAGATAATACCTGGCCATTAATGGACAATCATGAATCTTATCATTTATGCGTTGGGTCTTGAAGCAAGTCACTAGGTATTTTGATGTCCTCTATTTTTTATTTGAACATTTTATGTCAATTTTCACCGTGTCTAATTTTTTTTTGTCCCTCTTTCAATTAACATGATAAGATGACCTTTGTGGTTTAGAAAGTTGGTTAGATTTAGAATTATTCCCTGGTGTGAGTGATATTTGATGTTTTCTTGCCCTTTTTCCATCCCCTTGGTTTCATCAAATCATTGAGGAAGGCATGATATGGTTAATTTAAGAGCCTTTTGATTTGTGGGGTATAGTCTTTTTTGGTTCTTTCTACTATGCGATTTCCTTAGGGTTGAAAATTAGTATGGGAAAACAAGTTAGCGTTTCCTTAGGGTTGAAAATTAATATGGGAAAACAAGCATCATCATGAATATACATACTAGATCAGCATAAAACTTTGTTTCATAGAGCAGTATGGGTGAACAATAGAAGACTACAAATCAATGATAAGTTAGGGATAATATTCATTATAAAAGGACCTTTGGGTAGGAAGAATAGGGCATCAATTCATCCTCCATTGGAGTCCTTCAACCATTCATCTCGCTCCCCTTCGTTCGTAGGTCTCAAAATATTTACTTTGGGAACAAAGTACTTATACAGTTTGATCAAAGCCATCAGCTCTGCAAGATGATGAAAGTAAGGATATTGTTTCATGTTTCACTTTTGTTGTCAAAAGGAATACTGAAAAGTTAGGAAGTACCAAAGCTAGTCATTATCTGCATGTGGACTTAATGTAGGGAGAGAAGTCATGTCTACTTTTTTGTTCTTGAATGGGAGCAATGATGAAACCACAATAGTGGTTTATAGATGGAAATCATGTAATGTCAATCACAGGGAAACTATCAAACATTGGGAAGAATCATTGCACTGACAGGGGCCCTTAATGTAGAACAAACTTGGTATTTTAGGGCCAACTGGGGTTTTTTTCTCCAAGGAGGGGGGTCATGTTCCTATGATGATGAGAAAGTGGGAGACATCAACGTGCCCTTAAGGTACCAACACCTAGTGAAACAATGGGTGCCTAGTGGTCTTCCTCAAGTAAACATTGATTTTTGTGTGAATGAGAGGATATATAGAATTGCACCGTCATCATTGCATGGATTGGGTTTGTTTTACATGGATGGCCAAGGATAATTTTAGGGGCGAATTTTATACCAGTGGGCTATTTTTCCATGTTTTTCTCCCAAAAAAGATTTGCCATTTTGCATTTTTTGAAGCCCTGTTTCGCTCAATTTTGATGGGGTAACATTTTTTCACCCTAAAAATCGCCAAATTATTATATAAACAAGATAAAATCCTTGGAAATTAAAATATTTTTTGAAAAATATCACCAATCATTTTATAGTTGGTGTTTAAGGAATTGGTAATATTCGGCAACATTTATACACTTTTAAATAAGTATGGTTACTTAAAATCATCCCTGTGGATGGCATAAAGGTTGGATACGGTAAATGTATAGATTTGATTGAGTATGTTGGACCCTATTACAACTATAGTGATTGGATGTGCCTGGTCCAATATATAGAAAGTATGCATAGATATGGGTTGTCAGCAAATTATATACAACTAAAAGACAAAACTCAAAATAAAGGAGCAACGTTGTACATGGACGAAAGGCCAAAAACAACTGGTAATATTGCGGGGTTTATAAACAGTACACAACCAGGGTCTACACTAGAGAAACCCAACTACATATCCGAGTCGTGTGAAGGAAACCATGTCTTTGTATGCGCAATTAAATCAATAGCTGCTGGGGAAGAACTACTTATTGATTACAATTTGAATCGTGTAGATACAAACAATGTTAGTATGGTTGTGGTACAACAAACAATTTAACCACCCTTTTATTAATTATTTTAATATCTATAGGAATTTTCGTTAGCATATAATTGAAATTTTCTACTTTTCGTGTTTCCTTACGTAACTTTTAGTATGTTTTTGATGCAAGGTTCTCTTAGGGGCACCTCCATCTTTGTAGATGTTTGTTGACCCGAGTCAAGGAAGCAGGTATACATCGATATTTCCAATGTAATATTAAATTTAAGATGGACATACAAATACATTATTATGTATTTTCATTAGTATATTAGGTTTGTTTATATAATATTATCTATTTTCCATGCAGAGTGTTGATCAGGGAAGCCAACCGGCTATTAATCAACCGACTACAACATTAGGGCAATAGCCAAACATGAATTTAATTCTCCATTTCAAATACTTAAAAATCATAAACATGTATATCGTGACGCATAATGTTTATTTTGTTATGTATTATTTCATTTTTATGTTTGTGTTCATGATGGTAATGCTGTCTACATTTTTTGCAGATTGACCGGGGAAAGTCCCCAGCTGTTGATCAGACGACTGGAACCTCGAGGCAACCAGTAAACCTAAATGTAATTCCACATTCTAAATACTTAAAAAATGTACACATATAAAACATGTAGCATAGTGTTTATTTTTGTTCTGTATTTGTTAGCTTTTACATATTGTGTTCATTGTGATAATGTTCTCTACCTTTTTTGCAGGTGGCCGATCAAGGTAAATCCCCATTTGTTGATCAGACCACACCCTTGTCTAGGCATCAGGTAATCCTAGATGTAATCCCTAATATAATTATTTGCGCACACTATTGCTTCAAAGACTAAGAAGATTTTTATATATTTCAATTGCAGACAGGGGATTCCATTTATGAAACAACGTCTCAAAACTCTTTACAGAATGAGGTCTCTTGGTTGATGAGAGATAGTGAAATTAGAGAACATGTAGACACGTTGAGGGTGCTACAAAAGATAAGGGAAAAACAAAATGAGGAACTGATTTGTCTGACATTGGAAGTTCCACTTACAGAAGGGCTTGAACAAAGGATTCAATTGTTGTTACAACAACGTAAACAAGTGGACATAAGTTATCGAATCATAATGTAAATTAATTTATAAAAACTTTATAATAATTGATTTTATATGCTATTGAACTTATAATACAATGGTTTGAATTGACAGCGCGCTATGGAGATTATCAGTGGTGGTAAAGGAAATTTTGGTCCCAGTAACCAAACCACTCCACGTACACCACATACTGCTCCCATATTGTCCATTGAACAATCGGCAACACAATCTGTGACACCCCTGAGGGCAATGGAGGGTGCAGCCAATGTTGCCCCACCCACAACAGATGCTGCAGAAGAAGGGGTGGATACAGGGTTAGATAGAGATGTGGAAGCATTTCTTGGATCTTCTCGTGTGACTAGCACTGGTTCAATAGTGTGTACATTTTTGGTGAATGAAGAACTAGTTCCAATAAATATAGAGAGGATTCCAGGTCATTATAGATTGTTCAATTTAGTTTTTATAATTTGTGTCTAATATACCAATAATATTTTTTAATGTTGACTAATGATGGCATTAATGTTTTGCAGGAAATGATATATTTTATAAACATATGAATGATTTTTCCTTGGATATCTTCGTGCCCACCATCCACACAATGTGGAACAAGCAGCCAAAAAATTTAAAGGATGATCTGACTAATCTCTTGGTTAGTCTGTCCAGAAAAGATACCTTCGATACATCGAAGGTCCTACAGAAGGATAAAAAACATCTAAAGATTGTTTGAGACCAGTATAGGGTTCATTTAGAAAACTACCCTAGGTATGAGCGCCCTCCAATGATTCCATCTATGGAGTGGAAAGCCCTGGTGGAAGATGGAAAACAGAAGGGTTTGAGAAAATCAGGAAAGATACCACCAGGTGGAATAGGGAGGTATGCAATACATTCCAAAATGTAGTGGTAAGCCTTATTATTACTAGTTTTTATATCAATTTTGGTACATCGAATAATTTATTTAAAAACTTAATTAGGATCTCGGACACATCTAAGGCCACAAAGGAAAGAATTGAAAAAATTGGCCAACACAAGCTTGGGCCTGGTGGTTACTCCAACTTGGTGGCTTGATATGTAAGTATCGCAAAACTTGAATCTGAATCCAAATATTATACAGATTATTATTTTTTGTTTTGTTCTAACAAAAAATGTAAAATTAATGACATCATGCAAATATGAAGGTCGACTAGTTCAAATAATTGCCCAGTGTGGATTACATGAAGCTTGGCTTCGAATAGGGCTTTGATGCCGTTGTTGAACACCGGAGAAGCTTGTCTGGGCATATTGCATGATCTTCTACTGATCCATCTGGTGCCCAGGTATGTGAAAACTGTATAGTTTAATGATAATTTATTAATGCTCATGCAATTTGTTCCTTATAAATAAATTAACATAAATTATTTATTCCTTTTTGTGCAGGAAAGTAATGATCCTGTTCATGTCGAGGATGTACATGACCAAGCAAATGAAGATCATGCTTCTCATCCTGGTAATGAATTTATTAATGTGCTACTTTTTTTATAGACCATTGCAGATGAAGAACATTAATTCTAATTCTACACAATTCAACTGTAGAGCATGTAGATGCAGATCATAACACGGAACAGGTTGGGCATGTATGAGATAATGTTGAACATGTTGATGTGCCCATAGGTAAAAACACACATTCGTAATGTTTTATTAAATTAATTGCTCATATTTATCAAAATATAAATATATTAATGAAATATTTTGACATTATTGCAGAAATTCATCGCCCCTCGCCTGAAGTTCAACCTTGTGAGTAGACTAGTAGGGATACCGATGATCATATTACGGAAGATGTGACTCTAACTAAATATTTAAAGAGAATAATAGTAAAAAGGAAGTGACTAAACACATTTTGAGTAATTCTTATTTATAAAAAAAAACATTTAATGGTTTTTTCCTCTGTTTCATGAATGAATGTTTGAATGAATGCTTTACTGAATGGTTTATTGATTTCTTTTTCTGCCATTGGCTAAATGAATGTTTTAATGAATGGTTTTTTGAGCTGTTGAATGATTGAATGGTTTAATGAATGATTTAAAGAATGATTTAATGAAAGCATCTTTCAACTATTGAGTGAAATAATTTGCAATAGATGCATTGTTATTTGCATTGTAGATGCATTGTTATTTATATTGTGAAATAGTGAAATAAATTGTTATTTGCAAGTAGATGAATTGGGTTTGGGTAGTTGAGAGTGATGTGGGGGGGAGGAGGGGCCATAAGAGCTTCCACCTTCACATGGTTGGTCCTGTTTAGTAGAGAACATTAAATTATTCTTGAAACAGAGAGGAGCTCAATAAATGGTAAGGAAGAATACATTAATAAACATCTATTTCTATAATTTTAGTGTATAATTTTCACTATTGCTATTTGACTCCTTCATTGGAACTTGTTACAAATAGCGTTGAGAAACATTTCCATAGTTAAGAGGAAAGAAATGGTGTTTTGATTAGATCGATGGCCTTATATACATAGTATTTTTGGTTATCCATGTTTTATCAGGTGTTCTATTCTTAACAATTAATTTACTTGAATAGTTGAATAGTATTGTAATTTACATTGTAATAGAATTGTATTTATTTAGATTGGTTTTGTTATTTTCATAAACAAACATAAATTTATTTGATGGGTCCTAACATGAAACTATTGTAACGGGACAAAAAATGAAGTATGTTGAATGATGTTTTGAAAGGTAAAGCATAAGAAGACGGTGTGAAGATCCACAAATCAATGTATAATTATGTTTTCTTTTGTTTGATTGAGCTGTGTATTGGGTATTTATGCATGTGCACACACACACATTTAGTTGATTGTGATTACCATACATTGAGGCGAACTTTGTTCTATCCGGTCTAAACAATTACCTTAAATATTTTGATTTATCATGATAACTGGCCCCTTGGTAATACTTTACCAATTCCATATAGCTAGGACAACAAAATTAAATGTAGGAATTTCATTATGAGAAATATGATAGCCATTTGAGTTTGATGGGAATATGAAAGGTCAAAAGACAGAAAAAGATAGATAGACTTGTGAGGAAAATGGTATCTGAAGCGTTGTTTCCCTATTATTCTGCATGAGTATATTGTTATTTGCCCCAGTTTATATTTCTCCAGTAGTTTTATAATTTGTTTCTTAATCTCATATCTTGTTCAACTTTCATGTTTGATTGTGCAGTGGAAAACCTATGTTTATATTTGTGCTTATCCCTATACGTTGTGAGTTGGGCATGGTACACATTGGTATTTTCAGTTTCCACTGTAACTTTTCACCCCAACATCACTATGCACTTTGTTACTCATAATTGCTAATTTGTTACAAATTCTTCTTTGTGCAAATATTTTATTAGGCATTTATATCTTTCTGTATTGCTTCCAATTTATCACCGAGTTTAAAGTGGTCACTTAGAGAAAACATCTCAACTCTGGAATACAAAAGAAGAATGACTGCATTGTTAATTATGGTAACAAAGTATTGAGATTTGCTTGAAAAAATAAAGATCTATTTGCTACTTTATTTCTAGAAGGCATTGTTTGAATGCTTAAGTTATAAAAACTGTTTATTTTTGTTGTTTTCAGGAAATCTTCTAGAGGTATCCACGGCCTGAAAAAGAATATCAGTCATTTTCATTGATTTACAATGATAGATCACTAGATTTGGTATGACATCTTTTCACTAAAGGCAACCTTTTCACATTTGTTGGAAACAATTTCAAGGTTCTTTCCCAAGGAAAAAATGTTTTTTATTGAAGAAATCCCATTTGTAGCCATGACTTTTGGTGGTGTTGATCCTAATCACTTCAAGGGTAAACATCAATATGCTCCTGTTACTCGAAAGGGTTACTAGAAGGTATGTAATAGAATCATGTTAGTTTTATAGGTTTAAGATTGACTGTATTTAAGGATAAACACATGCATACCATGTTATTTGTATGAGTCATAGTTACTAGTAGGTATGTCATGGGATTAATATACTCTAATAAATCGATTTTTCTATTTCCTTTAGTTTGACATATGAGACTTCCTCATTCATGATCAATCAACAGGTCATCATACAGTCCATCTTATTCAATTGGGCACATGATTGCTTCTTAAGGAATCTTATGAAAATATTAATGGCATTTTATGAACATTTTGTTGTAGGTTTCTATGCTGGAGGTTGTGTTTCTGTTGCAGATTCTGGAACCTCTTTGCTAGCTGGTCCATCAGTAAAGCATGCATACCTTTGATCTTTTGTAAATTTCTTGTATAAGTTAGTGGTGTTTTCTAGGTCTATACACAATATGCTATTGCACAGGGGTGTGCCACATCTGATGCTTGTATGCGATTGCACTGTGTGATCATTGTACTATTGCAATGTGTGATTTCCATGCATGATGAATATTTAAAATTATATGCATCTACCATTCTAGGTGAAAATTTTGATTTCCATGTACGTTCTTAAAAAATAGCCCTTCCAATTTAGCAAAAAACTCAGTAATATGCTATAGAATCCAACTAGCTCATTTTGAGGGAAGTTTTTCTTCAGAAAGAAAAGTATGCAGATCATATTTCCAATGAGATAACCAATGTAATCCCATGAAAATGGATATTGGAACATGGGAAACCAATACTTGACAAGTTGTGTATGCCATTTAACTTGAAGGATAAATGGAGTAATATGAATAAAAGTAATTATTGAAGCATGTACATACATGGATGAATTAATTTTGTCTATCTTGTTCCCAATATTCCTCTTTGGAGGAAAAATGCTTGTAATCTCATGTGTAATATCAAAATATCCTTCTAGCATTCTACTCAATTATACTAATACTTCCTTCATAGTGTCACATTTTTCAACATTATTGGACTTTATGCCATATAAGACTCTTATTTGCACCATTTCATAACACTCCTTGGTATCCTTTATTGCATTTATGAATTTCTTTGTAACTAACAGAACTTCTCTCTGGTCCTTATCTTTAATTGATAGCTAAATTATTTTTCTATCCTTTATAATGTCCTGAGTTCTTCTCAAGTGATTTATATCTCCATTGGGAATCCACAAACTACTTATATTTTACATTTTAGTCCTTCGGTTGACTTGGAATTGAGCATGCAATTTATTTATATGTTTGACAAAATGATTCTATATCATCACTCATTTGGACATGTTGAGTGAAAATTTATCATATCTAAAACACTAATTAGATTATTTTGATGCATAAAATTCAATGATCACCAGCAGAGTGTGTGCTCTAGAATGAAAAATATATATAGAAGCATACCATACTGATATGTCATAAGAGTTGTCAGGTAAAGAACTGTAAATGAAAAGGATATATATTATTTACATATTTATTAGAATAATCTCCACTATTATCTGTGTTAAGGATATTGATCCCCTTACCAGATTGTTTCTCTGCAAGAGCTTTAAAATCTCGAAGACAAGCAGACACATCAGCTTTTTGTTTTAAGAAGTAGACCCCTATGTATATAGAGATGTAATCAATGAAAGTTAGTACCAGGCCTGGAAATTGACGGCCTGTAGAACATTTTTTCACTTTTTCGACTTATTTTACAGCTCTTTAAAAAATCAAAATGGCATAGATGACGGGCATATAAAAATTCAAACTGTATATTTGACGTTTACTAGTTTATATCTCTTGTCATAAATATTAATAATGGTTCTAGATGTAGGCTCTCAATTGTAGCCTTTACTGGTTATGCATTACATTGGAGTGACCCAATCCCATCCACTAAGATTGATGCCACATATCCATGAACTTTCTCTAGAAGGATTCATTTATATCTAGATGTTTATCGATATAAATGCGTTTACTTTACCCTGATGTGGTGTTCGTTTGGATACAATGGGTTTATAAAAGAAAACTTGTATATTGTGTGGTTCTCTTCATTCTAACCATAGATCTCAAGTTACAACTTTCTTGTTCAGGTTAGCATTTCTCTGAATTTTTGTTTTCTTTATGTATGATGTTTTCTAAGGATGAAGGTATTTATGTATATGAACATTGTTCTTCTATTTCTATGTACAAAAATGGAACAGTATATAGGGCTCCTGAAAGTGGCCGTAATAAGGGAACTGATCTAGTTGCTTCATATTTTATGAATATCTTTGATCCTTATGTGGTGGTCAACCTGGGTAACCAAGTGCGTTCCATTTCTCACTTTGTTTTTGCTTCAATTTTGAACATTTTGCATATTTTCATGGTGTAAAAGCTGGGATGGATTGGGGTTTGTATTTTTCAATTCAATTTTTTACTTGTGTTTTGTTTTTTTAATTTTACTAATCGTGGAAAGGGAAAATAAAAAACACTAAGAATCTAGGCTGGGTTGGGGTTTGCAATTTAAATTCGATTCTTCACTGATTTATTTTAAATTTATTAACCAGGGAAAAAGGTAAAAACACCTGGGTTGGGGTTTACAATTTAAATTCAATTTTACAGTGATTTATTTTAAATTTATTAACCAAGGAAAGGGGTAAAAACACCTAGAATGACATTTATTTTAATTTACAGTAGGAAAATAAGTAAACACACCTAGAATGCCATTTTTTAGTTGTAGGCTACTTGCAACATGGCATTTGTTTCTCATCGTGAGCACTACAATCCATAGGAATATTATTAAGGCTGTTGGTTTGATTCTTGTCCCAGGGGCTATGATTCTGTCGATGGGTTATTGGTTGGGGATATGATTTTTTCCATGAATTTTGTTGTGGTTTCTCTCTTATAGACAATGGGTAGGCCTTTAATAACTTGCTGGATACTTTTCTATCTCTTTTAATAACTTGATGGATACTTGCTAGCTTTAAAATACCAAAGTCTATAGTAGCACTTACTTCTTACCCAATTAATTTAGTTGACAGTCATGAATTTAATTGAAACGTAATGTGAAAGGATTGAAAAATACAAGAACGTCATTAAATTTCCATTTGATAGGCATAATAGATTTGAATTTTGAGGCCTAATTAGTACGTATATTTATTTATTCATGGATAGGTGAGGAAAGGGACCAGTAATGTCACCAGGCACAAAATCAAGAAGTGATGTGGCTCTCTTAGCCTTTCCTTTCTCAAATCTATCTTTAAGGTGCCTACCAAGAGTATATATTGGACAAACTCCATCTAAGAAGGATATAGGTGGAAACCCCACTATCATGTCTTGTTTGATTAATTGATGCAATTAACGTAAGTTAATATGCCCAAACATATCATGCCATAACTTACTAACATCATTGGAATGCATTAACGAAGCTAAAGTAGGAGTTTTAAGCAAAAACTTTGAAAAACATACAATTTATTTTTTTGATCAACTTTTCCATGTGAAATATTTAAACCATTAATTGAATTTGAAATAATTATTGAGTATTTGGTGAAGATAAATTGCTTACCATGGCTTGAGTGTGTCATTTGATAGATGGAAATCATATTTTTCAGACAGATAAGGTACAAGTAAAAAATCTTGAAATTTCCCTTCTTCTTGTAAAATATCACAAAATATTTGTGCGTTCAAGACATTCAAATGTTACCACTGTTACTACATGTTTAAGTGAACTACACTACACCACTTCCTAAATGGAAACCATTCATTTTTTTTGTGTTAAATCTACCACCAAGAGTCGCTTTTTCAACGGTGTTTTGATGCTCCTATCAAACATCTGACACCTTCAGGTGATGCTCAACCGACGCTTTTTATTAAAATTTTGACACCTTTTCCATCGAATATTCGACGCTTTCAGGAAAAATTCGATGGCATTTTCATGACTACAACACTTCAGCCCGTCGGACGACTGATGATTTAAGTGTTGGTAGGCATCGTATTTTCGATGCTTTATGGATAAAAACACCGACAGCATTGCCATGACTCCGACACTTCTGCCCGTCGGAAGGTTGACCCTTCAAGTGTTGGTAGGCATCGGATTTTCGACAGTTTGTGCAAGTTTTGAGTGACACTTTGAAATATAAATATGTCGAATAGGCAACACCATGGTGTGTTGGATATTCGATATCATGTAGAATATTTGATGCTATGCCACCGACGGTAAAAAAAAGTGCATGTGTCGAAGATGTGACAGAGAAGTGTCGAATTTCAGGTTTGCAAGGTGTCAGATTTTGGGTTGAAATTCTGTTGTGAATGTCTCTATTTGGAGGAATTCCTGGAATTTCATCAGGAAAAACATCTCTGAATTCTTGAAACACATGATAGTCTTCCAACTTGAGAGTTTCATTCTTTACTACCTCCTTAATATGGGCTGCATATAGCTAACAACCTTTTCTACAAAACTTCTTCAATTGCATCACTGAAACATGTCTTACAGAAATTACCTTTGGTATGCCTCTTATAATTAGTGGGTTCCCTTCTTCATCCATGCATTCAAAAGTCTTGTTATTATAGTCAAGCTTCACCTTGTGAGCTTCCAACCAATCCATTCCAATTAGAACATCATAGGAACCGAGTGGTAGAACATTCATATCTATGCAAGTGCTCAGTCCATTTATCACCAGTGGACATTTCTCCACCACTTCATTAAATTTTCTCTTAGTTCCAGTGGCTAACTGAACTAACCATGAATTTCTATAATTTTATTTCCTAAGAGCACAAACCTCCACTACTCTAGGATCAATATAACTATGAGTAGAACCAGGTTCAATAAAAATAGAAATAGATTTCTCAACAATCCTACTTGCAACGTCAACCACTATTGACTAGTGATCTTCCTGGCGGTCTTCCAGTGATGCATAAATTCTAGGTACGTCCCTTGCTACTTGTCCCACTATTTTTGCCTCTTGAATATTGTATGTTGGCCTTGAATTCTCATTCTCTAGTGGATAGTTTTGGTGTATGTGGGGTCCTCCACATTTCCAGCATTGAAGTGGTTCTCTGTTCTGCTATGGTTCTATTGGATTTTCTCCAATTACTCTGGTTTGCTACTTCTCAGCTTGGAATGGTTGCTTCGGAATTTAGGAGGTTTAAAATCTCTCTTCCTCTGATCAGACTTCTCATTCATCTTGTTCTTTCACTCCTTCTAGTAGTCAGGTTTTCTCTTGCTTTGCTTGTAGCAATACTTAGCTTTTCTTATCGTCTCTTCCATAGTTCTGGGTTCATAGAAATCAATCCAGTCTTTGTAGGACTGAGACAGTCCACTTAGAAAGCACTATATTTTTACCTTCTCATCTTTAATAGACCTGAAATATATCATCAGTTCCAAGAACTTGTTTTCATATTCCTCCATGGTTTGCTATCCCAATATCAGCTCATGAAATTATTTTATTTTATCATCATAGTACCGGTTAGAGAGGTACTTCTGCTTGAAATATTTCTGGAACTGTTTCTAAACAATATTCCTTTGATTTATCTTCTTTACTTTCCTGAAGTGTTCCCATCAAATAGATGCTCTTCCTATCAGATTGAAAATGGCTACACGAGATTTCATATTTCCAAAATAATATTGGACTTGGAAATATTTTCTTATTCCCCGAAGCCAAGCTTCAGCTTCTTGACTAGCCTTTACCTCACCATTGAAGGTAGGTGGCTTTTCCTTCTTGAATTCATCTCATGAGTTGTTCTGGTAACACATATTCCTCCTACCCGTGTGAGATGAAGAGCCTGAATCTTTAGTGGATATTTTAGAGTCAGACGACCCACTAGGAGATCTACGGAAAAGCAAAACCCTAATTTGCTCCTAAACCAGCCGCTGCAGGATTTTCAGTTCCAAATCCATATCTGACATCTTGACCTGGTAAGATCTAAATCTTTTGTATTTCCATTTCAGGTTCTCAGTTAATATGTCTCATCATACCAATATTGATGAAAAACTTGAGGGAGTTGATAACTTTCGAGCTTGGAAGTATAGGATCTACCTGGGCTTGGAAGAGAATGAGTTGGACTCTTACATCCATGAAGAGATTCCAGTTCCAGAGGGAGATGAGGCAAAGGCCTTACATAAGAAGAAGTTGGTTATGGCAAAGAGAATCATTGTTGATTCTATCAAGGATCATCTCATACCATAGGTGTCCTCTCTCAAGACACCTAAAGCTATGTTTGATGCCCTAACCAAATTGTTTGAAGGGAAGAACATAAACCTGAAAATGTCTCTGAAAAACCAACTAAAGAATGTGAAGATTCAGAATACAGAAACAATCCAGTATTACTTCACAAGGGTCTCCCATATCAAAGAACAACTGGAATATGTAGATGAAGAAGTGGAGAATGTAGAAATTGTGATGACAACACTGAATGGACTTCCTAGGTCATGGGATTCATTCATCCAAGGAATCTGTGCCAAAAAGAAGTTAGTCAAGTTCAACAGACTATGGGAAGAATAATCTCAAGAAGAAGCTTGGATAGAAGCTCAAGAAGAGAAGATGGGAAGTGAATATCAAGCTCTCATAGTCCACTCCAAGAAAGGTAGAAGAAACTCTCATCACACCAGAGGTAAGAATCCTTACCATAAAGATAATAGTAGAAAGGACCTATCTAAATTGAGATGTTATACATGTGATGAAAGAGGACACTTTGCAAAATACTATCCTAAGAATAAGGTTCATTCTCATAAGAAGAAGTGAAACAAAAGAAGACATCATGCTCATGCTGTAGAGGATGATGAACCATCCAAGAAAAGAACTAGATATGAAAGTGAAGATTCTTCCAGTGAAGATGAATATGTTTTGATTTCTGCTCTTATAGGAAACATTACTCATGTAAGCACTGATTGGATTATAGACAGTGGGGCTTCCAAGCATATGATAGGATTCAAGGAATCCTTTGTAAAACTATCAGAACATGAATCACCTCACAAGGTGAAGCTAGGAGATGACTACCAGTATCCAATAAAAGGTAGTGGGGAATCTTCCTATAAACTAGACTCTGGAAATTCTATGATAATGAAGGAATTTTTGTTTGTGCCAAGAATCAAGAAGAACCTCCTCTCCATATCTTCATTAGATGCAAAAATAATGAGGGTTGCATTCATAGATGGTCAAGTCATCATGTGTCCAAAAGCAAAGACTATCGATAATGCGGTGGTGATTGGAGAACAAGAAGGAGGATTTTATAAATTAAAGGGCCATCTAGAACAAGACTTGGTCCATGACACAGTAGAGCCAAGTGAACTTTGGCATAGAAGGCTTGCATATGTGCATTACAGAGGACTACCAATTTTAAGAAAAGTTTTTGAAGGTCTTCCAGAATTCCAAGCAAAACATGATGGGGTCTGCAAAGGATGTGCGAAAGGAAAGAATACAAAGAAGACATTTCCTAGAAGTGAAAGCAAAGCTAAAGGAATCCTAGAAATCATCCACTCCAATGTATGTGGTCCTATGTCTTCAAGCTCACTAAGCGGGTATGCATATTATGTTTCTTTCATTGATGATTTTTCTAGGAAGACATGGGTTTACTTCATGAAGAACAAAGATGATGTATTCAGCAAGTTCAAGGAATTCAAAGGCTTGATCGAGAATCACACTGAAAAGAGGATCAAGACATTTTGGTCAGATAATGGTAGAGAATTCACTTCGAATGAATTCAAAGAGCTATGTAAAGAATCAAGGATTAAGAGGGAGTTGTCCACTCCTTATAATCCACAACAGAATGGGATTGTGGAACGAAAGAATAGAACTATCATAGAAGCTACAAGAGCTATGCTTCATGATCAAGATCTTCCTATGCATCTTTGTGTAGAAGCTACCAAAACTGCTGTGTATGTATAGAAACGTACTCCACATAGAGTACTCGAGAACAAGACTCCTGAAGAAGTATTCTCCAGTAAGAAACTAGAAGTCATCCATCTCAGAATATTCGGTTGTCCTGTATACATACACATTCCAAAATAGAAGAGAACAAAATTAGATACTTCAGGAAAGAAGGGTATATTTGTGGGATACTCTAAAAGCTCTAAGGCTTACATAATATATTTCCGAGGATACAAGAATATTGACATCAGCAGGGATGTGACATTTGATGAAGACACAACTTACAACAAATACAGAAAGAGACCTACTAAAGAACCTGAAGAAGCAGAAGCACCCAGAATTCATGATACAACCATGAATGAAGAAACTCAAGAAGAAGATCGAGAATATGAAGAACCACAAAGACCTGTAGATCCACCTCTGGAAAATAATCCTCATAAGAGGAAACCTACTTGGGTACGTGAAATTATCCAAGGTGCTGAAAGATATGGGGTTCCAAAAGAGAATCATAGAGAAAGAAAGAGGACCAGATCCTGCTCCAGGTATGTAGCTTTACTATGTGATTTCATTGATAAAGAACCTTCTAGTTATGAAGAAGTGGCAGAACTGAAAGAATGGAAGGATTCTATGATCGAAGAGTACCAATTTATCATGAAGAATGATGTTTGGGATATTGTTCCAAGATCAGAAGGGAAGTCAGTTGTAACTTCTAAATGGATCTACAAAATCAAGCATGCTGCAGATGGTAGCATTGCAAAATATAAAGCAAGATTTGTGGCTCGAGGTTTCTCTTAGAAGGAAGGAATAGATTATGAAGAAACCTTTGCACCTGTAGCCAAATACACTTCCATCAGATTAGTACTTGCTTTGGCTGTAGTGATGAAATAGAAGATACACCAGATGGATGTCAAAACTACTTTCTTGAATGGTGTAGTAGAAGAGGAAGTGTATGTAGAGCAGCCACTCGGCTTTGAGACACATGACAGGGAGTCTCATGTGTGCAAATTAAAGAAATCCCTATATAGTTTGAAACAGGCACCCAGGACATGGTACAGTAGAATTGATAGATTTCTATCCAGTTTGGGCTTTACTAAGAGTAAAGTAGATTCCAACCTTTACTACAAGGTTGAAGATGGCAACCTAGTGATGCTTCTACTATATGTAGATGATCTGTTTGTAACAGGTATGGATGGGTTTATTGTTGATACGAAGAGAAAGCTTGCTGCCAAGTTTGAAATGAAGGACTTGGGTATGATGCATTATTTTCTAGGTATGGAGGTTTGGCAAAGTGCGAATGGAATTTTCCTTGGACAAGGGAAGTATGCAGTAGAGATCCTGAAGAGGTTTGGGATGATGGACTGCAAGGCTATGTCCACACCTATGGCATTGAACCTGAAGCTATTGGGCAATGCTTCATTAGAGTCAGCTGATGCTACGATCTATTGTCTTGGGTCCTTGATGTACCTGATGAACATAAGACCAGATATTTGCTTTGCTGTGAACAGCTTGAGCCAGTTCTTGACAGATCTGAGACATGTTCACTTGATTGCTACAAAGCATATTTTGAGGTACCTGAGGGGTATAATTGATTATGGGCTCAAGTATGAGGCAAGTTAGAAGATTAACCTGGAGGGTAATGTTTATTCATATTAGGCAGGCAGTTCCATCAATAGGAAGAGCACTTCAGGGTGTTGCTTCAGCATGGGATCAGATGTGATCTCTTGGTTTAGCAGGAAGCAATCCTATGTGGCACTAAGTATAGCTGAAGCAGAGTATGTCGTAGCTTGTTTAGATAGTTGTGAGGCAGTATGGCTGAGGAAGCTACTATCTGATTTATTTGATATCCAATTGAATGCTACTTGTATACATTGTGACAACCAGTGTGTAAAGTTGTCAGAGAATCCAGTGTTCCATGACAAGTTGAAGCATATTGAGATCAAGTATCACTATATCAGGGATATGGTGTAGAGGGGAGTAGTGAAGCTCCAATATGTTGTGAAGGACGATCAAATAGCTGATGTGTTGACAAAGCCATTGGCTAGGGTGAAGTTTGAGTACTTCAGGGAGAAGCTTGGTGTTCTCCATATCGAGGTTCCCTCCAAAGGGAAGTGATGAGTCTGTGAGCCATTCTGACATGGTGAGAGGATTGGTTCCTTCCATGGTCAGATGTAAGGGCTAAGCCATTCTATCACGGTGAGAGGATTGGTTCCTTCCATGTCAGATATGAGTGCTAAGCCATTCTGATATGACTGTAGGATTGGTTCCTACATGATCATATATAAGGGCTATTGCCATTCTTGGAATGGAGGTGCCTGGTCAGTTACTAGGAAAACTCAGTCTGAGGCTGATGTCCATTCTGATATTATTGTGAGATGTGTTCTCATATGATTAGATATTAGTGCATGGCCATTCTGATGTGATAGAGGGATGTGTTCCCACTTGATCAGATGTAAGGGATGAGCCATTTTGTCATAGCTAAAGGATTAAGTTCCTTCCATGTCAGATGTGAGTGCTGGCCATTTCGACGAGTAGGTTGGATGTAAGGTTTAATGCCATTCTCTGGGAGAATGGGGGCAGCTGGTCAGTTACTAGGTAGCTCATTCTAGGATTCAGGGCCATTCTGATGTGACTGTAGGATTGGTTCCTACAAGATCAGATGTGATTCAATGCCTTTCTGCTGAGTAGGTCAGATGTAAGTGCAGAGCCCTTCCATCATGGTTGCAGGATGTGTTCCCGCATGGGTGGATGTAAGTGCAGATCCCTTCCATCATGGTTGTAGGATGTGTTCCTGCATGGGTGGATGTAAGTGCAGATCCCTTCCATCATGGTTGCAAAATGTGTTCTCGCATGGGTGGATGTAAGTGCAGAGCCCTTTCATCATGGTTGTAGGATGTGTTCCCGCATGAATGAATGTAAGTGCAGAGCTCTTCCATCATGGTTGCAGGATGTGTTCCCACATGGGTGGATGTAAGTGCAGATCTCTTTCATCATGGTTGCAGAATGTGTTCCCGCATGGGTGGAAGAGTAGATCCTTTTTAGCATGGTTGCAGGATGTGTTCCCACATGGCTAAATGTGAGTGTTGGGCCTTTCTGATATGATTATAGGATTGGTTCATACATGATTAGATGTGAGTGTTGGGCATGCCTTTATGATTATTAGGTCATATGTAAGTGCTAGGTGGGCCATTTTGACAAGCAGGTTAGATATAAGTGCTGAAGAAGACCTACATGTAGGCTAGGCCTACAACCAGCATGAAAAAGGGATGGCTCTGTAGAACTTCCTGTGATGAGAAGAATCATAGGATAGCACTCGTGATGATCTAGTGATGATGATCCAGTAGTGATGATCCAGATCAAGTGATGATCCAGATCCAGTGATGATGTCCAGTGATGATCCAGATGAAGTGATGATCCGGATCCAGTGATGATCCAGATCCATTGATGATCCAGATCCATTGATGATCCAGATCCATTGATGATCCAAATCAAGAGATGAAGATGACTTGAATACGAAGATGACTTGAAGACAAAGATGACTTGAAGACGAAGATGAATTGAAGATGCAGATGATGAGATGACCTAGAGAAGAAGACCAGTGATGAAAATTGTGTCGAGAGAATACCTTCCTAGTTAAGAGGGAGTGTTGATGTAATTGTAACTTCGGAATGTATTGACTTGTATTTCTTATCTATTGTAACTTGATGTTTATTACAGGATGTACTTATATCATGTCATGCCCCGATGTTTCGATTGGGAAAATCTATAATGTAAACAAGTTATGTCAAGTCATTGTGGGTAACCCTCCTATTGTATAAGCGTTAAAGTCCTCATAGTTCCAGGGCACTAGGGTTATTAGAATATCCTAGAGAGGTCATCCCTAGTAGGGTTTTAGTCATGTTAGGATTAGTATAAATAGAGAGCTAGACTTGCTATTTACCACACATCACATACACACTCAAGTGTAGCACATAGTTGAGGAAGGAGAAGACACTGGGGCTAGATAAGAAGAAGGTTACTGCTGTCGGGAGATCACTTATTGTTTTGGGTTTTACTATTTTGGTGCTGATTCTATCTCTAAGGAAGTTGCAAGGTTTTCTCCATTTATGGTTTCCCTGAGGAAAAACACTGTGTTCATTGTCTCTTATGTTTGATTGCTGTACTTGTTATTCTCTTAGTCAAAGATCCTAATAATGCTATCCTAATGTTGAAAAACTAACAAAGCCATCCTTCCATTTAGGTTTAATAGGCTTACACAGACAACGGTTTACACTTAGAAAAAATTCACATGAGACACATCCAAGCCAACATATGGTTTTATCAGGCTACTTACCAAGCCATCCTTCTAGTTGGGTTTATTAGGCTGTCAAGGAGGTGGAAAGACTAATTGCTAAGCTAGTGAGCTCAATCCCAGAGCTATGGACACCTACACTGGATCTATCCTGAATTCTAAAAATTTTCACACTCAACACAAGGAAGAATCCCCTTATCTGCTACAAAGACCCTCAGTCCATGCCTTCCCTTCTAGTTCTATTCAAGGTATGCAAAGAAGAAAACCAGCCCTCCAGATTGGTCCGTGAGGTTCCTTCACACACTAGGTTTATCAAGCAAGTCTAGACTCCATTTCGATTCCCCAAATTAGTTCAGATGTCAAATGAGGATGTACACACAGCGATATCAGTTTTGGGATTAAAAAAATGTAACAGAAGCCAAGGAATACACACACACACACAACAATTACGAATTTCTAAATATTGCCTAAGGCATACCGACTACTGCAATTACCAAAACAAAATCATTTGTTGGTCCCTCAATTCAAAAACACAAATCAAATTCTGGGCATTGGCATTCAAAAAAAAACTAACAAACTAGAAAAATCATGAAAAATAGAACAATTCCCCAAATTCTTCTTGCCAAAATGTTCCACATAGTCCAAATAGTGAGGGGAAGGTGAAACACGACTGCATGAGGGAAAGGAAGGCATTTATTTTTGGGGGTGGGGTGTTTTCTTGACCAAGAAAATTTAAAAAACTTTTTTTTCTTTTCAGAAATGGTGCTTTGCCCATTTTGAATTTATGCCCACTCTTCCAATCCCCCCCCTTATCTTCAGGAAAGATCATGCCCCCATCTCATTTTGTTGCATTGACATAGCTAGCTGTAAGATTTTAATTAAAAACCACAAATTTAACCTAATGTCCAAACTTATAACGTTCAGCTAGCATAAAAAAAAAAACACCATCCACCTAAATCTTGATCGCTGAAACAAAAACACTAAATTGATAGTTCGGATTTTACCTTGAGCTCCAAACCATGATTATTTACATCATATTATTTAAATGCAAATGGGGTAAAAACTGGGGTGTTACACCCATTACATTCAGTTACAAAGAAGTTATAATGGTTCGAAATTTAAACCGTCGCAGATGATTGGAAGACAGAGAGACAATCTGTCGATGTTCGACAATCGTTAGTGTCGACCAGGCATGTCAAGATGTTGTATGTTGAGCACAAAACCTGTTGAGGTTTTTGAAATTGGTTATGTAAAGGTTTAGACTTGTCAAATTCGATACTGAACCTGTCAAATTTGGTTGTGTTGAAGTAGTCAAAGTGCTAGACTTTGTAGAAGTTTGACATCATTCCAACTGTTGAGTGGATCATTCCTCCTTCCTTAAGAACCAATGTTCTCCATTGTGTTCTCATTCAGGTGAGGAAACTTGGTGGTTAATTTAGTAGTAGAGGACCACTTTCCTTGCACTGGAAGATGTCCATCTTTAGCCAGTTGAAACAAGGGAATGGAGTTCTTCCTTGTATGGTGTATGCCTCATCCCACAATGGTGTCATAAAGAAAATGTTATTGAACATATGGATGGATGTATTTGGGTTCTGTTGTTTGCAAATCATTTTGTTCCAACAATGGTGCATGGTATGGTTGAAGTAAGTCTACATTGAAGATTGGATGTAGGCCAAGGCATGCAGGAATGTCGAGGTGAAAATAATTGTCTCTAATATGTTTAAGGATATTGTATGGATCATATCGCAAAGGTTTCAACTTTGTGTATGGGCTAGTGAAGTGCTCTTTCTTTAGATGTACCCATACCTCATCCCTGATTTGGAATGAATGAGGAATACGATGATTTCTATGTAGGGCCTTAGCTTTTACATTATCTCACTACAACATTTCATGTGCTTGCTTCTGGATGTTGTATATTTGATCTCTGAAATTCAATGCTTTCTCAAATTCTCATCCTTCTAATTCGTTGTCATTCGATTTTGTCGAGGATATGATAAATTCGATAGGAACTGAGGGTTGAAATCCATAACAGATCTAAGATGGACTCTTACCCATATAACTGTGTTGAGAATGATTGTAGATGTGTTGTATTTATGGGAGACTGCCATCCCACATTCTGCGATGCTTGTGCTTTACATGCAAAGCAGTTATAATACCAAGAGATTTACAAATTTTGTCTATCCATCTGTTTGAGGATGGAAGGATGCTGACAAAGAAAGTCTCATGTTGAGTTGTTTCAATAAATTTTTCCAAAAGGTGCTGAAAATTATAGCATCTCTGTCAAAGATAATGGTTTTCTGAAGACCATAATGTTTCCAGACATGTTCAAAGAAGAGTTGGGCAGTCTATTGCGTTGTCGTAATCTTCTTGCATGGTATGAGTATATCCATATTGGAAAATATGTCGACTACTACTAAGATCACATCATGCTGATGTTTGGTAGTATGATATCCCATCAAGTAGTCCATAGAAATAGATTCCCATGGTAGATTAGGAACTAGAAGGGGTGTGTACAGTCCTTGTCATCGATTCAATAGTTTAGAAATGGCACAAACCATGCATGATTAAATGTACTTGTTGACATCAGATTTAAGTGAAGGATAGAAAAAATACTTTTGGAGGATAAAACATGTTTTTGAGACTCCAAAATGCCCCGCATTCTTACTGTAGTGCACGTCCCAAATGAGCATTTGTTGGTGCTCACTAGTCGGTACACAAGGTTTTCCAAGCTTGTATAGCGAGGTGTCCTTCAGGAAGGAGTCGGTAGTAGACAACGTGTTGGCCTGAAGTTGTCGATATATTGCGTAGAAGTCGTAGTATACCATATACAATTGTGTCCAAGTAGTGGTTTTGTAACCATGCATACTCATCACTATAGATAGTAGAGTAATGGGTGGTCGGTTGATACAATCACCTGCAACATTGGATTTTCATTTTTTAATACTTAATTACCAACTGAAATTGTTGCAAGTAATTAATCCAATTGAGTTGTCGATTTTTCTATAGTTTCGACTGGGATGGGGTGAACTGTAAAGGCTTATGGTCAGTGAGAATGACTATTTCCTTAACAAGAATGTAGTGTATGCATTTCTTAAGGGCTTGCACAATTGCATACAATTCTTTTTCATACATCAGATACCTTCTAATAGTGTCATTTAAAGTTTAAGAGTGAAATGCGATTGGATGACCTAACAAACTGATCACTGCATCGAGTGAATAGTCTTATGTGCCCATCTCAATATCAAAGGGTTAATACAAATCAGTTAACACAAGAATTGGTGCAGTACAAATCTATTTTTTGAGTTGTTCAAATATTGTTGTTGTGTCGGTGTCCATTTGAAGAAATGTTTCCCATTTTCTTTGGTCAACTGATTCAAAGGCCATGTGATGTGGCTGAATCCAAGTATGAACCATCGATAGAAATTCCCCAAACCAATAAAAATTCTTAGTTCATGAATGTTTTGAGGAATGGGCCAACCTTTGAGGAATCATACTTTTTATGGGTTGACATGAATGTCTACAGAGTCAATTACATACCCCAAATATTTGATGATGGTCATCACAAATGAGCAGTTTTCCATGTTCAAATATAGTCGATGTTGCTAAAGAGTTTTGAATACTTGTCGAAGTTGTTTTTCATGATCTTCCCATGATCGACTGAAAATCAAAATATCAGAGATACACAATGACACACTTTTTGATGAAAGGTGGTAGAAGATCATCCATATATCTCATTAAGGTTATAGGTGCATTGGTTAAGCCAAAGGGCATGAATAACCATTCAAATAATCATTCCTTGGAATTGAAATTCATTTTCCATACATCAATGGAATCGATCATAATTTGATGATATCTCGATTTAAGGTCATGCTTCGTAAAGAACTAAGTACCTTTCATATTTTTGATGAGTTCATCTATCTGTGGAAGAGGGTATCTGTTCTTTACTGAAATCTTGTTGAGAGCCCGATACTTGATGCACATGTGCCAAGACCCATATTTCTTTGGAACTAGGACAACTGTACTTCCACAATGAGAGGAGTTGGGGCGGATGTGACCTTTGTTGATCAAATACTGGATTTTCCTACGAATCTCTTCATTCTTGAGAATGGATATTCTATAAATAGATGAGTTAGGTAATTAATAACCAAGAACAAGTTCAATGGAGTGTTTTACCTGATAATGCAAAGGTACTTTGTCTAGATATTTGAATACATTTTGATATCTATCAAGAATATGGTCGATCTATTTCTATTGTTGAGAGATGCATTAGTCAGTTAGTCGAATCGTTGCTGTAGTCTTTTTGGAATTCTGAGGCTTTATCATAATCAATGAAAAATTTTGAGCATGGTTGATAAGCTTCTTTGTTTGTTTGGAAGATATCATAGCAATCGTTGATGTGGTTTTTTGCTCTGGTATGCTGTACCATTGTTTCCAAATTTTTACAATCACCTTCTGTCACCATGACTGATATGTACCATGTCGATCATTTAAGTAAGGTTTCTTGAATAGGGCATCAACTATGGAGAGAGGTGCCATGCCACAAAGTACTTCGTCTTCAAAATTCTTAATGAAGTAGGCAAGTATGCATTAGTGAGTGATTATGAGTTCTTGTCCATCCTTCATGAAACTGATATTGTAAGGCTGAGGATGTGGAGTAGTGACAAGACCTAATTTATTCACAAGATATTCATAAACAAAGTTCTTCTAGATACCAATATCCATAATCAAATTTAATGGATTTTTATGAACCCATATCTGTGTATGAAATAGGAATTCTTGTTACTCCTCATCAATGATAGTCGAGGCCGTTGGAGTGGTCGATGTCGAAGCAAAGAGGGTCGATGATTTTGGTTTGTATTCTACTAGGTTTTTATCGGACAAGTCAGAGGTCGACAAATTTTCCAAAAATGTATTATAAGCTTTGCATTCTGACGTATCATGCTAGGATAAATTGTGATAATCACACCATTTCCCGGTAGGATCTTGTTTGTTGCAATCCTTTTTGTCTTTTTGAAAATTCTTCTTATGATAATCAATCTTTGGCAGAGTCAGATGAGAAGGGTGCTTTTAATTGTCGAAGTTGACCGATGACTTCTTGTTGGATGTTCGATATGTTGGATTTTTCGTGAAACGTGCTTTTAATTTTTGTTTAGCTTCAATGTTTCGGGTGTAATGAAATGCATCTAAAAGCATAATAACAGTCAGAAACTCCATATCTTTCTGAATGTACAGGGATATACTATTGACATACTTCAAGATAGACAATTTCTTTTCTTCTTGGACGTCAATTCTAGATACGAGTTGATAAACCCATCGTTGTAACTCTGCACAAACTGGTCTTTCCATTTCCTTAGCTGCTACCATTTCTTAGATTGTTGTTCACGACACTTGGGTGGGTAGAACGCCTTCGGGATGTACTCGACAAATTTTACCCATCTGTTTATGGGGTTTCCTTCTTTTTCCATATTTGTCGATAAATTATCTCAACATCATTGTATGGATGTTGACATATTCAACGATGCAATGGTGATCTTTTTCATTTCGGAGAGTTGATTGAAATATTAGTATGATTCTAGTTGTTGTACCCAATTGTCGACGGATTCCATGTCAATCTTTTCTTCAAGATTCATTATGTCCAGATTCATTTCACTTTGAAGGGGATGATTTTACCGGAGTGGAGTCTCCTCGAGGATTCTCCAGATGTCAAAGCTAATGTCACGTCCCCATCCCTTATCCAACTAGAGAAGAGGAGGCGATGAACACCACAAACAACAGTAGTGGGAAAATCGCCCCATGAGCATGATCAGATAGAAATGCTGAAATTAAATGCTTAAACATGATACATACTACAATGCATAAAACGTAAGTAACCAGATGCATGATCATAACCAGATGCTCAAAGTCTTAAACAGTCATCATATATACAAAGATGCATACAACATACAGAGATGCACAATTACTCAACATTCAGCGGAAGCAACACACACATTCCATCATTTAGCATGTGCATCATTCCTCATGAAATAGTAAATACACAAGTGTAATTAATTATCATGCACAACGGAATCAACATAGATTCATACAAGCATTCATTCATATTCATCACATTCATTAATACGGAATATAATTGTAGAAGTCAAATAGACATGATTGCTTATCTTTTTAATGAAGAACTTTCCTGCAACCAGCTACGTCGTTGCAATGTTCCACCCAACCATAGGCCAGTGTGCTCATCAATCTCTCAGCAACACTGCCACCCTCGAGCTGGACATGATTCCTCTAAGGATAAGGGTCAATGCAGGCTTACACATAGCCCAGGGACTCAATCAACAAACCAACACTGCTGGGTTTACCAGGCCTTCAACAATCGGCCAAGCCAGTGCAGTCCGAAGACCAACCACTACATACATGCAGCAAAAACAATCCCTTCACAGCACTGTGAAGAAGGCAAAGACAACCAGGGATAATCCCAAACAAAATATGAGCACAGCTCAAGTCCACAAGACAACACAGAGTTGTTCTTGGCCCTAACGTGGCCAAAACAACTCAGCAACAACACCCAAACCAGGGTATATCAGCAGCCCAAACTCACAATGAATGATGGCCACAATCCACAGTCTCAAAAAAAAGGAGAAGCCAAACCCCTAGCATGGACAGAAGCAGCACTCCCAGCATAGACATGGGAAAACTCAGCTGACAATTGTGGCAATCAATAGCCAACTAACGTCCATGAACCCACAGCACACAGCTCCTCAACACAAACGCTGGAGAATGACACTGCCCATGAAAACATGGAAGAAACACACACACAGACCACAATTGAAGAATAAATCGAACTCACAACCACATCTGAAAATCGTGGGAATAATAACAACCCAAATCGTAATCAGTGAGCATGGCTCACAACATGGAAAATGACTCCAACGGTCTGTGCATGAGAGCAACTTGCACCAGACCCCAAAACATAGAGGAAAACATATGCACGGGCCACAAATCAATAAGGAAATTCACACACAGTCCCTGAGTGTAGAAATGGCTCTTGCACCCAAAAATCCTGAGTGGCAGCCACGATTTCACCTGCTCTCTATGTGAGGAAACCCAATGCAGAACTCCCGTGCATGGGAAGAGCGGAGAGAACAAATCGTTGGTCTCTGCGTGAATGGAAAGGACACCACAATAGGCCAACGAACATTGTGAGAGTGAACCCCGACCATCGAGAGAATGAACAGACCAAAACCCAAGCGCGTAGATGCACAGGCCACGATGGGGAATGAGCAGCCCACAGAGAGCACACGTGGTGGGGGGCCCGACCAACTACCTTCGTGAGGATGAAAACAGAAGCGGTCGGGAGAATGCAATCATGGGAGAGATTTTCCTTCTGGCCCACGTGACATCAAGGGAAAGTCTGCTGGTGGAGTGGGTACGTGGGAAAGGATGAGCAGTCCTGCCAAACCCACCACCACTACCAGCATTAACTACCCCAACTACCTTAACAAAAACAATAAAGAGGTTGACAAGGGAATATGAAAAATCAAAACAAGGTGGCAACACATGGGTTTTTCCCCCATAGACCAAGGTTGACATCCCCCACCCCTTATCCTTTGGAATCATTCCCTTTTCATTTCAACGTTGCACTGTCATAGCTGGTTGTGGTTTAGTTTATTTGATTTGCGTGTTTACATGATTCCAACCAATAATGTGTCGGATAGCACGATAAACCATCGGCAACTATCCCCATTGCCGAAACATACACAACCAAATTGATGGTGGGGATTTTTCCTTGAGCTCCTCACCATGATTAATTACAATATATACATCATGCAAACGGGGTCAAAACCCGGGTGTGACATTCCCCTCCCCCTTGGAATAACACTGTCCTCGGTGTTCCAATACATAGGAATACATATACAATACATATACAATTTGCACATCAAAATTTCAAAATTTTGCAGATCTATCCCTCGTTCAATCATCTACTTTGAACGTTCATAACTAAGCCCCTTGGCTTCCATGGACTTGTCCTGCTGGTTCTCAGCTTTCAGCTCATCCCGAAGTCTAGGAGCTTTGCGGCTATTACCTTCATCATGTTCCCTCATTGGGCAGTCCCGGCGTAAATGATGTCCTCCGCATTCCAATCATTTCACTGGCTACTTCATCTTTACCTGCTCAATTTCCTCTGAGCCTTCATGCTTGGACTGTTTCCCAATGGGTCGCTTGGACGAATGTACCATCGTTCATCCACCTTCCTTTCCTTTGCTGATTGCTCCCAGAAGGCTTTTCACCTCCCTTTGCAAGCCAATAGAGTCTTACAAAATCTGGTGGTTCATTTCATTCTGCCTCTTCTGTATCTTGAGCATCTACCCAAGATTTTCTTGGGTCTTGGCAATCATTTGAAGGAGACTTGTAGCCAAGTCCAGCAACTTTTGATCTGCTGTCATGATTACTGTGCACCACCAAGTTCCACTTTTCTCACCTGTGAAATGCACCATTGGAATTCTATCAGACCAAGCATGATATAGACATTAAAATTAGTCTGTTAATTACCCAATTGGAATGACAATCCAAGCCCCATCAAGGAGACTTCTATATTTTCATGCCTTCCCCAACAAGCACATGATCTCATTCATGTCCATTCCTGGGTAGGGAATTAACCACTCCAGCATTCACAATTTACCTTCAGCAAAAAAATACATTCCACTTTCAGTCATACATGCATTCAACAATCTTTTTTTTTCACAATGCATAAATATATATGTACATATACATTATTAAAAAGGGTAAGAGAGAGCAGCAAGAGTTTTTCCCTCTTTGTTTTGTTCCTTTCTGGAACCCACACCACTGCTATGGCTTTTCATGCTCTCAGCCTCTTTCACTTTATTGTGAATGCTGGACCAATCTCTCTTGGTCATGACACTTAGTGTCTTCAGTCCGTTCTAGACCTCTAAACCATGGAGTCCCTCTCCACATGGTTAGTTTCAACTGCTAGGAACCTCACAGTCTCACTAGCACCTTTTTCATTGCCGCTCATTTCAAGCTTTCCAGGACAGTCACATGTCCACATGCACCCCCAGGATGCTCTCATAGTCCTCGCTTCCCGCGATACCTATATCCAAACATTGAAAAGATTCACATGTTTAGTTTATTCTCATCGGTCTTATCTCTAGAACAAGAGCTTAAAACATCATAACCAAATCATAAACACATGTATATTCATAAGCAAAACAATCCAATACTTATTTGTATTGTGCGTTTCCTTGTTCGTCCACAGGATCCTGCTTCGCTTTGTAAGCCTTGGGATCGCCTATGGACGTAGATGTTAGGTCACCACGCCACCTGCTCCACAACATCAAATAATTAATGTCCATCCAGTACACAATCATGTCAACTGGGCTTGGAACTTTTACTGTGACCATTTCTAGGTCTAGGATCTACTATGGATCCTCAGGCATATCACAACCCAACATACACTTATACCAGCACACACTTATATCAACGATAACACATATATCAACATACACTTATATCAACAGAAACCCTTACCCCGCAACCCCTCACAACAACCATTTACCTTTTACCTTTAGGGTGCAACACCCAACTGCATCTATTTATCCTGTCAACACAAGCAATACACACAAACTCATCAGCATTATTGCTCTAAAACTGTAATCACATTTCTCATCATTCACTATCAAGTATTGAGACACCAAGAGTACGTCCACTCCCTAGAGTGTAATCAATATTGAAAACCTTTTCATGACTCAACATCGGAAAAGTGTGCACCCCTTCCCGGTGTGTGCCATGTAGGCCCTATTCATACTCAAGCAATCGGTCACAATGGAAATAAAATCAAAACATGTTCTGCATATGGAATTTAATAATTAAACATGCATATTCATAGCAAGGGTCACAAAACACTTATCCATTTGTCGTCACAGTATGCCTTTATTAAGGAGGAATGGAGTCTCCTTCCCTGAGTTAACAATCCCTCAATTAGCCATCCCAACTCCTTTTGCATTTTATAACCACACATGTCTTACCGACATAATTTATACTATCTCAATCATGTTACTACCAAACATGCAGTGCAGATGAGACATTTTCAAAATGTCCAATGGCATTTCATCCGAAACCCATTTCCAAGAGAAAACCTTCCCATGAAGTTTGACTTCTACAGGCCATCACACATGGTCTTCCTACAGACACATTCATCAAATAGCCAAACAGTCAATCATTGTCTGATACTACAATCCCAATTGATTGTTCCATAACCAAGCAATGACATTGGTAATCAAATTCAATAAGAATTTGCAATTCTATCTATTACAGAAATTGACTTGCTCAATTGTGGGTTTCTTGTAAGCAACACTACTATGCCCATTATAATTTTATGCTTACTAACATAACACGAATACCCACTTACCATGCGTCCACCTGACACAATCTTACACAAGCCAACAGTGATTAGTAGTCATCAGCAATTTCTTAAGTACGAAATTCACAATTCAAATTTAACAACCCATTATGCATGAGACTTTTCTCATAAGGTTTGGCTCCTTCATATGGTAGATTCTGGCATTGGTTAGGGTCTTACCTCTCACTGCCATGCTCAAAATAATCTACCTAAAACCTAAGCTTCAATCAACCAAACACAATCTTATGCAAGCCAATAGTGGCTAGTGGTTGTCAGCAATTTCTCAAATCCGAAATTCACAATTCGAGTTTTAACAACCTATTATGCATACCAACTATTTTCACAACCATGAGAATCTTCTCATAAATGGTAGATTCTGGCATTGGTCAAGGTCTTACCTCTCACGGCCATGCTCGAAATAATCTACCTGAAACATGAGCTTCAATCAACCAAACACTTGGTAAGTCTGGATGCATATAACCTTTTCATTGCTACAACCATCACTGAAGCATTTTTAGAAGTTATAAAATTCAAATACTTCTAGCTGTTAGTCACATCAATGTATACCAAAACTCATTTGCTTCACATAATCATTATCATACTAACATTGTAAGGTATAGTAATATCATTCATGTAGTTAAATGAAGTGTTTAGATACTCCTTAGTTCACAAGCGTATCATTCATACCACCTTGCTCTTCCATAGAGCATTTCTGGCAGCCAATTGATCATGACTATCCTGCATTCATAACAACCTTTGAAATGGCTCCTGAATTGTCATCAATTCATCATCTCAGTCATCAGTCATTCAAAATATCACATGCATTCATCTCAATGCATTCAACATACCATGCATGGCCTAACCATGTCCACTTCATATAGGATGCATTACTATAATCAATATCATCAGCATATATAGGCATGACACCTTTCTATATTCTAACATCCACATGGTATGAGGTCTCTTACCTGTACCACTCCATGGAATTTGTCATAATCAAACTCTTACCTGCATGGGTTCTACTTACACCCTTGATATGACCAATTGGGTTGGTCCTTTGCAGGAGATTGTAGAGTTTGCTCACCAACTTTTATCCTAGACTTGTTGCTTCATCCCTTTCTCCATAGGGTTGCTGGTCACATTCATTAGCAACAGAAACATATTCATCTAGGTCCATGTGGTCATTGGTTTTTCCACTAATGCCAACATCAAAGCAATGATTATCATTAGTGGTTCATACAAAACATATCCTCATACATTTCAAGCATAAAACTTAGGAAATGTATTTATAATCAACAAGACAGGGTTTTAAGGACACTTCCCTTTCCAAGTCCCTCATCCTTGCATGGAATTCCTCTTCCATGCAACAGCTGGTTAGCCTTCATAGTCTTTGCTACCTCCGGGCATGCGATTGTCCAGATTCATCCATTTGATAGCAGTGGCCATTATTAGCACTTTACTGCTCCATGCTCAAATTCTGGTGACTTTTCCTTGTTCCCTGCTGGATAATCTTTCCAACGCCTATCCACATGCTTCATTCTAACCTCGAATGTGAAAACCACACCATTTCGAAGAATGAGGACTTTCACCAATCTTTGCATTTTTACACACCACTGCTTTTTGGACTGGGTGTCAACGTCAGCCACCTGTAATTCCATTAAAAGACAGCTGAAAAATCCTGCTGGAGCAGACGAAATTTGCTAGAAAATCCCACTTGAAAGCTCAAAATTTTCCCTTGCAGGATCGGCTCATGTTCCAACTAATCTCCTGTAGAATCGGCTCCCAAAACCACTAATCGTTCTATAGAATTGGCTCTCAAAACCACTAATTGTTCCGCAGAATAGGCTCTCAAAACCACTAATCGTTTAGATGTTTTGGTAGTCAAAACCACCAATTCCTCTGCTGTATCGGTGACCTAAACCATAATCCTTTCCGCTACATCGGCGACCAGAACCACTAAATTTTTTCGACGTAGCTCATCGGTAGTCCGATCAACTAAATCCTTCCGACGTTTCGGATCCCGATTTCTCTAAGCTTCCAAGGTATCGGTGGTCCGATCCTCTAACATTTTTCGATGCCTTCAAAAATTTTCTCCTTTTTCTTCTTCTTTGTCGATGAATTAGTTCCACCAATAGCCGCAACAGCAGCGCATCATCTGCGATTTTCCTCCGATACTTGCTTCCACATCGACTGCTCAAACAGCTAACTTTCTCCAACGGTTTCCATACTTAGGCAAATTTTCAAAATTTTACCCTTTCTACTTTCTTTTGCTGACGTATCGGAAGTTCTTTCGGCTAACTGTGCCAACGTATTGGTGGTCAACATAAATAACTTTCTCCGCTGTTCATCGGCGATCGAATCCACTAACCTTCGAAAGGCTAGTTCATTAGACAGCCGCAATGGCGGATGTTCATTCCACTGAATTCCACCGATCCCCGATGATTTCTTTCCTTAGAAAATTTTTCAAACCTTCACTCCGCCATCGTCGTCGGCAGTTCAACCAGTTAATATTCAGTGGATTAGCTCCATCAACATCCGCAATATCAGAACACAATCTCCGATCCCCTCCTGATCAGCAGCCAAATCTACTGAGATATATCCCGATCGACGTCGGCAGTATTTCCCATCGGAAGACTTAGCACTTTGGACTTCCACAATGACGGGTGCACGAGTACTATTTCATTTCGATCGGTGGTCCAATCAGCTAAGGCGTGACCTGATCAGCGTCAGCAGTATTTCTTGTCGGAAGACTTAGTGCCTTTCGCTTCCGCAATGGCAGATGCTCGATCCACTATTTTCTTCCAACAACTTCAACACTTAGCCAAATTTTCCAAATTTTCCCTCCATCGGCAATCGGATCCACTGTTGCATCAGGGGTTTAGCCCTTTCGTCAGCCGCAACGGCGGATGGGAAACTGCTAAAATCTTCCCATACATCGGAAGTCTGTTCCTCTTTAGTGCTCCGATGCTCCGACTGTTCAGGCACTTAGATAATTTTTGGAAGTTTGCTGCCATCAAACTCTGATCTCTGCTGGGCAAAATGAAGTCCTGCCTCTGTCACTGCATCCTTCATGGCCCATAGAGGCCCACTGTTGCAACCTTTTCTCTAATACCACTATGTCACGTCCCCGTCCCTTATCCAACTGGAGAAGAGGATGCGACGAACACCACAAACAACAGTAACGGGAAAATCCCCCATGAGCATGATTAGACAGAAATGTTGAAATTAAATGCTTAAACATGATACATACTACAATGCATAAAACGTAAGTAACCAGATGCATGATCATAACCAGATGCTCAAAGTATTAAACAGTCATCATACAAATATGCATAAAACATACAGAGATGCACAATTACTCAACATTCAGCGAAAGCAACACACACATTCCAGCATTTAGCATGTTCATCATTCCTCATGAAATAGTAAATACACAGGTGTAATTAATTATCATGCACAGCAGAATCAACATACATTCATACAAGCATTCATTCATATTCATCACATTCATTAATAGGGAATATAATTGCAGAAGTCAAATAGACAAGATTGCTTATCTTTTTAATGAAGAACTTTCCCACAACCAGCTACGTCGCTGCAACGTTCCACCCAACCATAGGCTAGCGTGCTCATCAATCTCTTAGCAACACTGCCACCCCCGAGCTGGGCATGATTCCTCTAAGGATAAGGGTCAATGCAGGCTTACACATAGCCCAGGGACTCAATCAGCAAACCAACACCGCTGGGTTTACCAGGCCTTCAACAATCAGCCAAGCTAGCGCAGTACGAAGACCAACCACTGCATACATGCAGCAAAAACAATCCCTTCACAGCACCGTGAAGAAGGCAAAGACAACCAGGGATAATCCCAAACAAAATATGAGCACAGCTCAAGTCCACAAGACAACATAGAGTTGTTCTTGGCCCTAACGTGGCCAAAACAACTCAACAACAACACCCAAACCAGGGTATATCAGCAGCCCAAACTCACAATGAATGATGGCCACAATCCACAGTCTCAAAACAAAGGAGAAGCCAAACCCCTAGCGTGGACAAAAGCAGCACTTCCAGCATAGACATGGGAAAACTCAACTGACAATTGTGGCAATCAATAGCCAACTAACATCCATGAACCCACAGCACATAGCTCCTCAACACAAACGCTGGAGAATGACATAGCCCATGCAAACATGGAAGAAACACACACGCAGACCACAATTGAAGAAGAAATCAAACTCACAACCACATCTGAAAATCATGGGAAGAATAACAACCCAAAATGTAATCAGTGAACACGGCTCACAACATGGAAAATGACTCCAACAGTCTGTGCGTGAGAGAAACTTGCACTAGACCCCAAAACACAGAGAAAAACATATGCACAAGCCACAAATCAGTAAGGAAACTTACACACAGTCCTTGAGTGTAGAAATGGCTCTTTCACCCAAAAATCCTGAGTGGCAGCCACGATTTCACCCGTTCTCTGTGTGAGGAAACCCAACGTAGAACTCCCGTGCATGAGAAGAGCAGAGAGAAAAACTCCCTGGTCTCTGTGTGAATGGAAAGGACACCACAATAGGTCGATGAACAGCATGAGAGTGAACCCCGACCATCGAGAGAATGAACAGACCAAAACCCAAGCGCATAGATGCACAGGCCATGATGGGGAACGAGTAGCCCACAGAGAGCACACGCGGTGTGGGGCCCAACCAACTGCCTGCGTGAGGATGAAAATAGAAGCGGTGGGGAGAATGCAGTCGTGGGAGAGAGTTTCCTTCTACCCCACCCAACATTAAGGGAAAGTATGCTGGTGGAGTGGGTACGTGGGAAAGGATGAGCAGTCCTGCCACACCCACCACCACTACCAGCATTAACTGCCCCAACTGCCTCAACAAAAAAAAAAAAATAGGTTGACAAGGGAATATGGAAAATCAAAACAAGGTGGCAACACATGGGTTTTCCCCCATAGAACAAGGTTGACATCCCCCACCCCTTATCCTTTGGAATCATGCCCTTTTCATTTCAACGTTGCATTGTCGTAGATGGTTGTGGTTTAGTTTATTTGATGTGCGTTTTTACATGATGCCAACCAATAATGTGCCGGATAGCACGATAAACCATCGACAACTATCCCCATTGCCGAAACGTACACAACCAAATCGATGGTGGGTATTTTTCCTTGAGCTCCTCACCACGATTAATTACAATATATACATCATGCAAATGGGGTCAAAACAGGGGTGTGACAGCTAATTTCATGAGAATCTCGCTAAACTGGGTGAACATTTCAATTCACTTGCAATCCAGTTCTTTTATATGAGTTTCTATATCTCATTGGTTGCATGTCTATTGTCTCCTTCTTCGACCATCTTTTCTGAAGTGGAAGATAATGTCTTCTTGTGTTGCTGAGTTTGAGAGCATGTTTGAATAGACAAGTTAAATAACTTCGATGGAAGTTATTATTTAACTCAAGTTCTAAACAAGATCAAGCTCTGATACCAATGATCTAGGCTGTGCCCATGTGCACACTGTGGATAACAGTTCAGCTGAAGAAGTTAAGCACTGTTATGGCAGAATCTAAAAGAATAAGTAAAGTATGAAACACACTACATAAACAAAACGTATGTGCACAACAATATGCACTAACTTGAACCAATTTATATTATTACTTCTTCTCCATGAAGGTTGTTTGATTCTTACAATAGTGTACATGTTTATATAGGATGCTGAGACATTTAGGTGACTACTCGTTACGTTCAGTTACGAAGAAGTTATAACGGTTCATAATTTCAACCGTCGTCAATGACTGGAAGACAGAGAGACAAGTTATCGATGTTTGAAAGTCGTCAGTGCTGGCAAGGCATGTCAAGATGTTGTATGTCGAGCATTAAACCTGTCAAGGTTGTCAAAATAGATTGTGTTGAGGTTCAAACTTGTCGAATCCAATACTGAAACTTTGGAAGTCAGTTGTGTTGAAGTAATTGAAGTGCTATACTTTGTCGAAGTTTGACAACATGCCAACTACTGAGTGGATCACGGGAGCTTCGGAGTAGACTTCAACTTGGATTATGACCAAAAAAAAAATGGTCCCAGTACATTTTACATAGGAGCTCGATCTATCAAAACCCTCTTCCCTTTATTGGTTTGGACCTACCTTCTTGATCCTTGTTCAATTAACTAGTACAAACCACTTTTCTCTCATTGCTAGTTTTAAATTCTTTTGAGAAATGGGAGTTAATGACCAATATGATCAAATTGGCTCATTACAATGGTATCATAGCACTTTCCTCTACTCCTATGGAAAGTAATCTCTCAATTTCAAAGATTCAACTATGAGAATGACACCTGTTACAGTTGAAGAAGATGATTATGAGAATTATGAAGAAGAGTACAACTACATTGATGAAGAACCAACATGCATCACTTCCTCTCAATTCTATGATCAGATATGGGATGAAGAAATTTGGAATTATCCATCAAGTTCTATATCAAGTGATGATCAAGAAAATCCATTGGAAATCCACTCTTCTAAGTACCTATAGAATTATCAAGCATTAAAATAAGGAATCCAGGCAATCTTGTCTTTCCAAGAATACTATGAAGTGGAGGTCGGAAGGATATTTCAAAACATGGACCCTCTTGTAATAGTGTAAAGTGTATTATTGAAAATGTGTGCAAAGAAGTGGAGCATTTTCTGTAGGAGAGTGAAGCATCGCTTTCAAAATTATCTATACCCAAGAATCCAATGACTAAGGGTGCACCTAGACACCCTCATGATGCAAAAAGAAGAAATCCCATAGTCAAATATTAGCCATTTGATGATCATGATAGGCACAATAATATTCCAAGTGAAGAACCATGAAATTCCTCTACACAATACAATGATATTCTAAATTAAAGGTATGAAACAAAATTTTATTTATTGTATGCAACTAAGGAACAATGAAAATAAGAAGATTCAACAACCTCTCATTAGGTTGTTGATAGTTTAGGAGGTGAGTCCACTACTATTTTTTCTAGCTTCTTTGTTAGTGGTTTCCATATCACTAGAGAGAATATTGATGATGATGAGTTTGAATGAACTCAAGGGTAGTGAGCCATAGTGTGGAGCAGAACAAATTCCAACCTCTCAACCATCGTCAGTTATTCACAATGGAGCAAAAGGATTTTCCTCCCCAATTGGTTGTGCACTAGTTGAATTGGTGCATGAGCATGCTACATTAGCTCCCCCACTTGAAGGAGAATAAATGATAAACATGTATTATCCCATTTCATATTACAGTATTCTTTTGTGTCATCATGAGGTTGCATCCACTTATGGAGATAATTTTGATCGTGGTATGGCTGGGTCTACTAGCATTGAGACTCAATTTTTTCGTGTGGAGGATGATTTCACTAAGAGGGATGTATTGTTGGATGGAAGTCTATATGATTCTCATATGGTGGGTGAAATCATATATGACAACCCATTTGGTGTTGTCAAGCAGCCATGAAGTTCCTAGGAGAGCTTATTCCTAGTCACTGAAGAGAATATGTTGTAAGTGTTGTTTAGAACTGATGATGCACATAGATTCATGGAGGATCTTATCAGGAGACTTCAGTTGGAGGAGAGAAAAGGTGGAGTTGTTGGGAGAGTATCTAGCTCTGAACTATGCTTCATTAAAATAGATATGGAAAATATGAAGGAATAATACTTGTAGATATTTATGGATACAGACATGGCTCTCAAATTTGCTGAAGACATAGCAATAGCAAAAGGAGAGAATCTTTATGTGGAATTAGGAGATTCACATTCCTCTTCTAGTACCATTAGTGGTCATATGTGTGTGGTTTATTTCACACATAATGCTTTGGAGGGACCTCATGCACAAGCTGATCATGAGGAGTGTTCAGTGATGCAAGTTCTTCATGATAAAAATGACAATGAGATGGTTTGTATAGAACATGATTCACACAAGGAGGACATACAAGACATTGATCAAGCACTAGATGGGATGAAAAAGGATAGAGAGATATTGCTTGAGGAGATTCCATATTAATCAACATGAAAAGGTATTTATTGATCCATGGATTGGGTAGGTAAGTACATGATACAAATGGAGACTCAATGATGCATCAATATTGCTTGCATTGGTAGGATATTAAGGGACACATTCTTCATCATGCAATATTATGAAGAGAGAAAAAGGTTTCTATGACTTCCATATAATCCGTCCAATACACATAGAAGTGCATGGGAGGAATTCTTGACTCATTTGTATGGGTAAATATAAGTGGGTAGTATTTTCAAAACATTTATTTTACTCAATGAAGATTATGATTTTTCCCCTATGGGTGAGTAGAGTAAACTTGGAGGAGCCTGGTAATGGAAATGTTCCTTATGTCTATATTGAATTTTTTGCCTTGATATGTGAGAAAGAACATGGATGTTCATGGAATAAATTTGGAACTCCAATTGCACATGCATCCATATACTGGACGAGGAAGTTGGTGGTTTAATCTAGCATGATATTGGGGACAGAAGAAGGTAACAATTTTTCTTGTTATATATTATTTTCCTTCTATTTTGAAGAGTAGTTTTGTATGGATTTGGAGGGAATTTTTTTATCTATAATACCATTATAAATCAAATTCATATGGATAATTACAGTTATATTCCTATGGAGGAGCCTTAGGTGATGGTGGATCATGAGAAAAATTAAGATTTGAAGGCACTTATGAAGAGGAAAGAGGAATGCAATTTTTTCCAAGCACTTGTTGATTTGAAGAAGATTCATGAGGAGGATTTAACTATGGGAAATATATTTTGAGAACATACCATTAGTGCCAAAAAAATTTCTCATACTACTAAAGAACAAGCCAACACAATCTCATAAAATAAAATTAAGTAAAATAGGTTTTTAGGGTTTTGGTTTAAAAGAATTCATCCGTAAGGAGGAAATAAACATCTACAAGCTAATACAGAACTGAATCATGCAAGTCATATAAACTAGGGATCAAACACATCCCAATAAGCCATAAACATTACACATGAAATACTAATTCCATCCACAGGCTACAAGCATTTACATGAATAAACCTTTAAACAGGAAATGAAATTGTAGACTGAGCAATCAACCATATCATAAATGAAAAAGAATGACAGGTAAAAGGGCTTATCAGTTTAAATATAATCAATAACATTCATCCACTTACATAAGAGTTATAAATGCTAGCTTAAGGAATCAAAGCTCCAAAAGCCTCTCCTTGAGTGAAAAATCCCCCCCAAATCTGTATGTTTGTCTTCCTTTTATCATTACAAAAGTAAAGTAGTTCCATAAATACCTTATAGGTCAAAATTTGAAACAGTTACATCAATTAGTTACATGATAACTCAAAATATTTAAAGACAATTAACCCAAAAATAACAAATTGGATTTGGGGAAATTTGATGAATTTCTGAAAATTTGGGTCTAAAAGACTCCTTTGTATCTCTTGATCAGGGACACCTATGCAAAAACGGAGAGAGGTTTTGTTAAATTATTATGGTATGAACAAAAACCTCTCTTGGGTTTTCGAAATCCACCTTCAATTGATAGGATTATGTGCTGAAAATTTGTGACTAAAACATGAAATTATTAAATAATTCAAACCATGAAAACATGCCACAAAGATGAATTTGAATCTCTCAAATGATAACAACTATTGCATAATTGAGAGAGGATTTTGTGAATGATTCTGTTGTGGACAAAAACCTCTTTTTGTTTTCGTGAATTCGTTTCCATATCCTCGTAATCATCTCCCAATGACAATGACAAAAATAGGAAAAATAGAGCTGCTACAAGAATCTCTTCATGAAAATATTTGACAAAGGACTCAAAATTGAGAGTTAGATTATAAATCAAAACTTGGAATAAACTTTTATTATAATTTTTTTAAACCTTAAA
Source organism: Pseudotsuga menziesii (assembly GCA_001517045.1). Classification (NCBI taxonomy): domain Eukaryota; kingdom Viridiplantae; phylum Streptophyta; class Pinopsida; order Pinales; family Pinaceae; genus Pseudotsuga; species Pseudotsuga menziesii. Next base: position 3,295 of record LPNX011018093.1, on the reverse strand, counting down.
GATGTACATATTAACTAATAATCCCAAAAGACAAACCTTAAAACTAAAATAATGAAATAATTCAACCATTAAAAGTATTAAATCCAACCAAAATTATTGATTGTCAAAAATTCTTAAAATCAACATAAAATGTAAAATTATTTTAAACCAATGGTTGAAAATTAGGACAAAAAGAATAGATAAATTAAGAACAATATCTAGTTATAACATATGGCTCTTGCTGCAGGATGAAGTCCTCCTTGTGAGGCTTCAAGAACCTATAGACCTTGTGCCTTGTTTATTGGGTGATGGAGTCATTTACCAAATCTCTGCAACTTTCTCAAACTCTAAACACATACCTCTAAAATGACAAAATACTGATATAAACAAGCATACTAAAAAGAATCTACATGCTCATATAGTGAGCTTATTCTTCTATTTACTCCTACTTCTAATCGGAGGAAACAACCCAATCAAGTGTAATCATACTTCCAATGAAGCCAAGAAACCATTTGACTGAGAATCATAATTCCATGCATGCTGCTATTTGAGAAAACCCACAAAATATGTTATAAATGCAATAAAGAGTCTGTAGGCAGCTGATACTTATGACTGGAAATAGGAAGTATGCCAAAAGTTGGAGCATTAGAAACCTTTGAAAAATACAACTCCATCCAAGAAGCCACGGGATCATGAAATTTATGATTTAAAACTTCAATGTCTTCATTATATTCATCATAAAGTGAAGCATTCTCTTCCTCTCCATTGTTGTTCTTTTTAAACTTTGGATCAAGAATGGAAACCAAGGGCTTTTCAAACTGCTTCTCAACCTTTAAATAAAACCCTTGATCAAAACTTGAATAAATAAAATTCTGAAAGTAATCAAGTCAATAATGGCAACTTATTTCTTATATCAATAGTAAGAGGTTGAAGAGCATCAACTTCTTCTTCATAACATGATAATCTCATAGCAGGAACTAAGAAATTTCTACTATAATCCACTTAAAGTATATTATCATCGAAAAATTCAGCAAACTGATATGGAGAATCAACACAAGCGTCATTTATATCCTTGTTCATATGAAAATGATGAAGAAAACTGTCTTAAATATGAATGATACCTATGTTCTTCTTCCTATTCATAAGCCTGTATATCTTCAACATGAGCCTGATCTCGAAGCATTTTACAAGCTCGGATGTTCTCCTCCACTCCTTTTGCATCCTCAAACAATTGTCTTAAAGATGATGATTTCCTTTCTAATAGGAAAAAGACAAGATCTGAATGTTGAGCCATAACATAATATACCATATCAAGTTTTTCTGAAGGTCTGATCTTCAGAGGCATACTGATATAAAAACTTTGAAACCTCCAATTAAATTTAGTAATTTGCTCATCATTCTCTCTTTTCAAACTATAAAATTCAGAAATAAATTAACCATAAGATTTATTCTTACCCCAATACTTCAAAAAGACATCATGTAACTCTTCCCACGATCCAATTGAATCAGCTTTTAAATTTCGAAACCAAAACCCAGCATCTCTAGCAAAGGATTTTGAAAATAACCTCATGACAACATCCTCATGCATGATTTCAAAATTATCAATGAAATTATGAAAAGATTCTAAATGCTTTGCTGCTGTAATATGGTCTTTTCCAGTAAAATGGGGAAGATATTCAACAAAGTAGGAAGGGTAAGGATGTAAGAGAGATGGCAACCTAAGAGGTTTAAACATCTTCTGTCTGAGTCTAGACTGAAAATCCGTGAGTTGAAAATGAGGTTCAACAAGATGTTCACAAGTTTCAGCAATGATGGTAGAAGGTAATAGATTAGCTTTATTCTCTACAATATGACCAGAATAATTAGCTTCAAGAGATATGGGTATATGTATATCATGATGCACATGTATTTCAGATGAAGGAATGGGATCAACATCAATAAAACAAGAAGAATGCAGATTTTCTTCTTCCAAAGAGGGATATGTACTTGAAGGTTTATGATCATCGGAATAGACAAAACTAAAAATAATTCTTTTGACATGCAATGGGAAAGACAGGAAAGAACTGATGAATAAGAACAAAACCTCATGGAGAAAAGTAACAAGTTGATACCCAGTATTTCCATTTGGCTTCTTCATTTTTTTGTCAACAAAATTCTCCTTGTAGTGGAATCTTTAATCGTGGAGTCGCCGGTGAAAAATTGTAGTCTAAAATATTTTCTGACTTTCTTCACCTCTCAAAATCAAATGAGTAATGATATCCTATGGAATATATACTTTAGCTTCATCCTTAGAAATGTAGAAATTCAGGCCTGCAGTAGATTAATTTCACCCACAACAATTAACAATTGATCATGCAAATTATCAACAATGGAGACTGAATATGGAGCTGTAACACAAAATTATATTAACTGAGTGTACAATAGCCAACCCTGTAATAACATAGGCTGCTGAATATATAGAATACATGAGCAAATCGAATGCATAAGGAAGCATCCAAATCTAGCATAAAGCAGGCTTACCCAAAATAGGCAAATCCCCCATAGGTGTAAAAAGATGATCCCAAATCTATCAAGGACCCCACGAATTAGTAAGGGCACATGGGCAAGCTAAAGAGTGGTCAAATGGCAGCTCATACATGCTTTTGCATGGAGGAAAGAGTGGAGGATGAAAGGGGAATAAAACAGGTTCACCTCACCTAGTCTAGCTTTCCTTATGTGCTTTAAAAACTGGAAAAGCAGTCAACAAAGCAGAAAAAGCAGATTTGATTCCCAAGACTTTCCAAAGCGCTCCATGAGTCAATAATGGCAAGTTTGACATCTATGGATAGGCAATTGACAACTTGCACATGGTGGGACTCATGGACTAGGCAAATAAGACAAAATAAATGGAATAATGTCTAAGTGGGTAAATACTATGGGTTGATTATTCTAACACCCCCCCTTAAGCCTGACTTTATGAGTAATAAATCAAAAATATAGGGCCTAGCAACAAAGCTTAGTCACCCTTTACATACTGCAAGTCCATATGAACCAAGGAAAGAGGCAAAACCAACTTGGGAAAATCCTCCCTTAAACATGGACTGTAAAACAAAATTGTAGAATCTTGTCTCCACTCATGCTTTGACAGCATGATCAGCAATCCCCAGCAGTGATTTGAGATTGCTGAAGTTCTTCTCACAAAATGCTTTGGTGAAGATATCAGCTACTTGTTCTAAACATGAACAGAAGAGTAGATGAATGGTGCCATCATGCACAAGCTCTCTGATGTAGTGCATGTGAATCTCAATGTGTCTGGTTCTCTGCTTCTGAACTGGAT